>PVIW01000089.1:0-190484 GCA_004026585.1 Noctilio leporinus | reverse complement strand
TAAATAAAATCTTTAAAAAAAAAAAAGTCATCTGACAGATGGAGTATTGTATGTGGGAGAACATGACTCAAAAGCCTCTTCATCTTTGGTTGTTTCTGGAGTCTCAAAATTCAAATCATACACCCCTATTAATATGACTTTCTTCTTCATACCGACTTACCATGTGCCTTCCCCTCACCCTCAGTAAAAACTACTGTTTGCAGCCGAGAGTTTCCTCGATAAGGTCGCACAGTTTAGTGCCACATCATGTGGGTTATAACATACTGTGATGATCCGCACTGGAATGGAGTTGTGCTTGGAAGCATTCTAAATGGCATAGTGGAACGTTTTCATTCAACTGTGTATCACTACCGATAGTCATTCTTGCAATAATTAAATCATTCTCCATCTGTGGATTAGCGATTGCATCACTGTAATCCAGATGTCAGCACTTCCCTTTTCTAAATTCGCTTTCCTCTAATATATTGAGAAAAAGGAGGCAGGTTCCCTGTAATGTCCTGAATTAATCCCAAATTGCGGCTTTGGCGCTACTCTTAAACTCAGCGGTAGATACCATTCACCTTGGTGATGGTCATAAACTAAACTTTCAAAATCCACTTTCTGTAGATAAAGTGATTTTGCATCAGCATGAGCAACAGAAATGTCCTCTTGCTGCCTTTTTGCCTTAAGCCTCAAGTCACTACCATTATGAGTGTCAGACTTACTGAGAGTTGGGACAACCATGGTTTACATTACAGGAAATGCAGCAGATTAATACTGCATATTAGACTTCTCAACTCCGGCAGTACCTGTGGCCATGCCATTTCTGGGAAGTGAATTTGTCTGAGCCCTCTACCTACTGGTTTTTACCTCCTTACATATTACCAGCTCTCACTCTCCTATCTACCTGCTCCCTACACTAATACACATACACACCACACACACACACACATACACACACACACACATTTTTCTGTGCTCTGTCATTCTTCTAAGATCAATTATGATAACTCCTTTGGTTCACATTTTCCTTTCAGTCAGTATTTCTCAGGACCTCATCTTCTGCCTCCATGTAGCTTACTGACATATTGTCATGTACAATGGCAATCCCCCTCCTCAAGCAGAGCTCTGGTTTTCATCCGTTAAAATCATGAATTTTCGACCTCCTGCTTCACTAATGTCACAGCTGTAATTATTTAATACAAGTATGACCATCAATTCATGTTAACAGTTTATAAGTATAAGAGAGAGTTTTGGCTATACAAAATAGAAGAATACAAACTCTAGGCATACCTAGATTAGTGATAATATAGGAACACATGATATTAATTGATGATCTGTTATGTTTTTATTATGCCTTTATGTTTAATATAGGTGATCTTGAGAATTCTACCTGAAATCTCCTTAGAATCTAACTCAATAAATTATCTTGTCCCAAAAATTGACCACAAATTTTGTGAATTTTCTACTCTATTTGATTTTATTTTTTAATTTCATTTTTATTGTTGACACTATTACATATATCCCCATTTTACTCCCTTTGCTCACCTCCACCAAGAATCCCACACCCTTCCTTTTGAACATAACTGCACATACAAGACTTAACTAATGAATTGTAACTAAGTAGAAAAACAGATTGATATTTCTCTCTCCCTCCCCCTTCCTCTCTCTCTAAAATCAATAAATAAACTTTAACAAATTTACTCTATTTTAAAACTTCAACTTTTCAATGAATTCTTTCAGAATTTGCTTTTGTAGTAGAATATATTTTCTTCAGAAAAATGTTTTAACTTTCTAAATAATTTTACAAATGTTTCATTTATTTATTTATAGATATAAGAATTTTCAAACACATCTTTCTCTGAGTTAAATGTATTAATAAGAGTAGTGAGCCCAGGCTTTGGTGTTATTATTTTTTTCTAAATAGAGGTAAATATTATGTGATTCAGTTTTTAAAAGCCATGTGGTGTTATTTTATGGTTATATATTTCTTTTATGTAGTATTATATTTATGTAGAATACAGCATTTATCTCTCACAGAGAAGATAGCTTCAGTTTTTCTTTGAAAGTTTTCAAAGTTTTCAAAGTTTCTTTGAAAAGTTATATGGTCAATAACTCATGACATCAAAAACTAATTATTATCTTTAATAGGTGGCACTGATTCACTCTTCCGTAATTAAGAATGAACTTATTTTAAAATACATATTATACAAGGCTATGATTATAAGAAATTATAAATTGTTGGGTTTTATTTTCATTTTTGTATGCCTTGGACCTTATGGTTTAATTACATAATTATGAATCCAGGTTCTAGACACTCCAATCCACTCATAGTCTGCATTTATTTATTTCAGAAGTGATTTATTTTTAATAGTGTCATAAACTCCCAGGGCTTTCCTTTCATCAGTCAAAGCAAAAGCTGAGAGTTGAACAATGACATTAATTATGTAGCTTCCCAAACACAACCACTTTATTCCCTAATCTGAGGTAAAGGTTAACTTACATTCCATGTCCTTCATATCTTTGCTTCATTTCCTAAAAATTATGAAATTGTTTGTGTTTGTGTTGTTTTTAATTTTAGAACTATATTATGCTGCATGTGGATCATCAGGCTTTAACTGTTTCACTGATGTTATTATATTATTACAAGTAACTGGAGTTTGTGTCTTTCTTTTTTAAAGCACTTTTTTGAAATACTATTACCATGTAAAAGTGTATATATTTAATGTGTATAAAACTTGATAAGTTTGGGAATACTTATACCTGCTTGAAATCACCACAATAAAAGCCATGGATATATTAATCATCTTACAAAATTTCCACCTGCTATAATTTATTATTATTATTAATTATTATTATTTAAGAATAATTAAGACCTACCTTTATCAAATTTTTAGTGCACAAAATATTATTATTAGCTGTAGGCACTATGCTGTATAAAGAGCTCCAAAAGAATAATGTTAACTTTATGTAGCCACAACTCATATGTATGGAGTGATGCTAACAGTACTCAGGAGTGAGGCAGCTGATACAGGTGTAATGAAAACAGCTCCTGATATTTCTTTTTCTGTAGGCATTGATTCAGGAGAGATTGTGAACTCTGCTTTTGGGAAAAAAATTTGCTTTTCTGAGGATATTAAAAATATAAAGATCTTAACGTAGAAGCAGCGGAGTAGAAGCTGTGTCATGTATATGATACTGTGTTATGTAACTATGTATGAAGCTTTGGGAATTCTGAAGCCATTTGTAAACACTCTGACAGCAGAGCCACCCATAGAAATAACCCTTAGAGAATCAGAGAGAAATAAAGTTGATGCTAATGGATTGAAGTAACCTGAAATCAGCATTCTATCTGGACTTCCAGTATAGGCCAATAGATTTCTTGTGTTTTATAGGGCAGTTTAAATAAAGTTTATATTATTTATAGCTGAAAGCAGATTACACGCTGCAGACTACAAGGTGAAAATGACAGAACTTCATAAGGAGCTAGAGAATGAATAGCACTAGAGGAAATAGTATGTAAATACTCTAAAATTTTAAAAATTGGCATATTTAAAGAAAAGAGTACCTCTTATTATCAGGAGTACAAGTCAAGAGAGACTGGTTTTAGGAGAAGTTGGTTGCTAACAGGCTTTATAATCCATAATAAAGAATTTGGAGTTCATCAAGAAGAAGCAATTGACACATATTTAATGTTGTGTTCTGTTGTTTTTGTTTTACTAGACTACACCTATTGTTCTGTTAAAATTGATTGGAGACATGTAAAATGACTTGGAAAAAAAGAAGATGAACCTGAAGCGATAATAGACAATTATCACTTGGGCTGCAGTTCATGCCAGTGGAAATCAATCAAGATGGTCAGAGCCAAAATATATCTTGACATGGAAGGAATAGAACTTTATTTTTATTTATCTTTTAAAAGATTTTATTCATTATTTTTAGAGAGAGGGGAAGGGAGAGAGGCAGAGAGGGAGAGAGACATCAATGTGTGATTCCCTTTCACCTGCCTCCAGCTACAGATCTGCCAGAGACTTGGCTTGCAACCTGGTTATGTGCCCTGACTGGGAATCAAACCAGTGACCTTTGGGTTGGCAGGTTGGTGCCTTATCCACTGAGCCACCAGCCAGGGCAAAGTTTTTATTTATTTAATTTTATTGTTGTTGTATTATAATCCATCCCCTTTTTACTCCTCTCTGTCCTTTTTCCCACCCATCCACTCCCCCACAAAGTCAGTCCCACTGTTGTCCATGTCCATGGTTCTTCCATACTAGCTTCTTGACTAAACTGCCTCCTTTCTTTGCCTCTTCGAACTTTACTTTTAAAGTAGGGGTAGAATAAGAAGTGGAAAGAATTTACTTCAGAGTCTGGGGATTGGGGTTGCCATTTTCTACTGTGGAAATCAGGTGCCCTGTTTTGGATATATTAAAGTTAAGATTGTTGCCACAATTTCAAATGGAAATATAACAAAGTGGACAGTTGCATTAAAAAAAAAAAAAAAGTATAACTAAAATGAGAGCTATTGGCAAAAGGTGCATTTGTGAAATACTGGGTTTTACATGATTTCAATCTCTAGCATTTGTAGTAATCTCATAGGGCAAGATTTTTGGATAAATCAAAAGGGAATGCTCCAGGATAAGTCCTTGGGATGCTTCAATGTACAGAATTCAGAGTAGAAGAAAGAGCTAATAATGGAGCCAGAGGATGGTGGCTATTGTGAGAGAGTAAATCCCACAAGGGTAAGTTTCCAAATGGAGGACTTTCAACAAAAATGGAGTGGCCATTAATATTAAAAGCTACAGCTGTGGCTGGTGGCTTAGTGGATAGGTGCCAGCCTGTGAACCCAAAGGTCACTGGTTTGATTCCCAGTCAGGGCACATAACCAGGTTGCAAGCCAGGTTCCAAACAGGTCCCTAGCTGGAGGCCAGTAAAAGCCAACCATACATTGATGTTTCTCCTCCTTTTCTTCCTCCCTCCCTGCCCTTCCTTCTCTAAAAATAATAAATTAAATCTTTAAAAAATGTTTTATAAGTTGCATAAAAGTCTAAGAATCTGAGGGTAATATATATATATACATATATGTGTGTGTGTGTGTGAGTGTGTGTGTGTGCATATTTGGGTACATGGAACAAATAATTTTAATGATAAGAAAAAAAGATCAGTTTGCTATTTTTTAAGACAAAGGCTATAGGTAGACAAGAGAGAGTTTTTAATACAGAACATGTATTTCATAATTTGCTTGGAATGGGAATCAAATGAATGAATGAAGAAGAAGAGAAATGTGGGATAAAGCTTTTCCGTTTTGCTTTCCACAATGATATTTAATAGAGCAGGATGGCATATTTATTGGAATATTGGTGAATAGAAGAAAATATCAGCTATATTTGGGGATAGAGAAAACAACTGGGGGAGAATGTCTATGAGAGAATAGAGTGGGTGAGATCAGGCTCAAGAAGAATTTGTAATTTATAAGAACTTGGAAGTATTCCATTTTAACAAGAGGGAAACCAAGGAAACCAAGCAAAGAAATATGTGAGGTTATAAATATACAGATTGGTCCATCTGATATCTTTCATTATCTTGATGGACATGAGAAGAGGTTATTAGCAAACTATACGTAGCTGGAAGTTTGAGGGAAAAGAAGTTATAACACAGATATATCTGATCATAGGGAAGTCAGCATAAGCAACCAATGTAGAGTCAATGTTGCTGAGATAATACATTTAAAACTAAATCACCATACACTAGTTGTGAGATTTACTTCAGCAAAAATCAGCTCCTAAGGGCTGTGCATGGAGAATACATACAAATTTTAACCAGAATTGGAGTTTCATCTGGTGAATAAAGTGAAACAGGTGAGAGAAGAGAAAAAGAAAGGGAGGGATAAAGAGAGAGATGAACTATTTTAGGATATTTGCAAGGGCATGCTTATAATTATGTAACCTGAAATCTAAACTTGATAAAGGAGAAAAAACAAAAATAAAGTTGCAGATACTAAAAGGAGATGAGACCAACATAACTGAAGCCCCAGGGAGATTATTGGTCAGGGCAGAACTATAGAGAGTGGTGGAGCAATGGTCAAAGAACTGGTACTTGAAATAATTTTAGAGGTGGTATAATTTCTGGAAGAAAGCAAGGCCTTGGGTGTTATCACAAAATAAAGAGGAATATTTTTATGGGTAAAGAGTTCATCTCTTACCCTGTCTGGTTTTTTTCTCCATGTAGGAAAAAACAAACAAAACAACAACAGCAAAAACCTGCTCCTTTTTTGGTATAATAATATTCCATCATGTAATTTTACATAATTTATTTCACTAATCTACTATTTTGTTTCCTCCAGTTATTTTTTTTCTATCACAAAGAATATAGATCATTAAAATATCGGGAACATTTTGCTATTTTGTCCAAAGGATACATTTAGCAGTGCATTTTGGTTTCCAAGAGTAAATGTCCTCCAGAATGATGAACAAAATTGTACTCCTAAAAATATTTTATTAGAGTGCAAGTTTCCCAAAAACCTCACCTGAAGGAGTATTACAAAAATTTAAAATATTCCAACTGAAAAGTGACATGTCTCTATGTTTCAATTTGCTTATTTTCAATTATGAATGATTTGGGGAATTGACTCTAATTTACATTCTTTTCCGTAGCAAATTTGCTCATAATCTTTGTTCATTTATTATGTTGGGTTCCTCTTATTTTCTTACCAATTTTAAGTGCATTAGGATTGTTTTAATTTATAATATTATTTACTATTGACATTATCAGAATGGTGCTGAAATGTATCCCATGGCTCAGGATTTAGAAAAGTATCCATTCCTGAATTCCATCATTTCCTTTGGATAATTTCAATCATTATGTTGTCCTATGTGAAAGCAAAATATCTTGGATCACCAAAGTCTTTCTCTTTAGCTTTTAAAGTTCTCAGGCATTGCACACCTTTCTCCATCTGAATAATTACCAAATAAAAATGCTATTTAACTTGAAATGACCTTTCCTCTAACCACATTTTCTTGACAGAAACTGAATAAAACTAAGCAATGAAGAGCTCTTCTGTGAGGTGTTTTTTTCCCCCCTCCAGATAGGTGGTTCAGGTTCAGGTCAATGTTGAAGCTGAATCCTCAGTGGTTTCAGCTGTTGCAGATGTATCAGAATCATGGAGAAAATCAGAAAGAGGGAAGCTCCCTGAGAACTTGAACATCTCTTGTGCCAGGTCTTACTGAAGTTCAGAAAAACGGCTGCCTTTTCCTCAGCAGGACATCTTTCAGGAAAACCAGAAACTTTCTAGGAAATTCTCTGTTTTACTTAAACTATCTCTGCATTCAAGAAACATAATTTTAGCCCTGGCTGGTGGCACAGTAGATAAGGTGCCAGCCTGTGAACCCAAAGGTCAGTGGTTCAATTCCCAGCCAGGGCACATGGCCAGGTTGCAAGCCTGGTCTCCAGACAGGTCCTTAGCTGGAGGCAGGTGAAAGACAACCATACATTGATGTCTCTCTCCCTCTCTGCCTCCCTTTCTGAAAAATAATAAAAATGAAATCTTTTAAAAAAAGAAACATAATTTTAACAAACAGAAATAGAATTATCCTTCTAACATTTACACTGTAAACTGGATTTGTTGACAAACTGCTTGATCAAACAACAAAGTGGGGTTTGTAAGAATTGAAACAGTTTTATTTTCTGCAATAACAAACTTAAAAGGTGAAGTTCTGATGTGAGCAGTCCTATATTTTCTAAATTGTGCAAGAACCATTAAGTATATTTCTCTTCACCTTCATTTCTTAAGTTCCCAGCAATGTCCTCTTTTGATTTTGCTAGAAGTTGCTTAAGCAGTATTCTTGTTTCCTTTATTATTTTCCAAACTTTAAAGATATCCTTTTTCAGGTTTGTCTTTCGACACGTCAGTTCTGTCTAGTGATATCTCTTCTCAAAACTAAACTCTTCCATGCCTTTTACAGCCCTGTCTGGCTCTCGCTGATTTTCACAGCTCCTTATGTGTCATGAAAAGTGTATTAACAACTCTGCTCATAATTCTATTATGTCATTATTTTGCTTTGTTTTCCAATCCCATTTGGCCTAGAAACAGTTATGGATTTCCATCCTCACAGATAATATGAGAACCTCAATATAATATGTACATGAAGGATGTAACAGTACCCAAGTACAGATAGACTTAAACATAATGGGTTTATGACAAGTGACAACCTGTTGCTTTATGTTTGCATACGACAAAGCAAAATATAAAAGAGAAAAATATAAAAAACGAATTAATTCTCACTTCTTAGAACTCCAAAACTGTTTGGACCATTAAGGATGATGCCCTCTGAGAGTATCAACAATAATTGAGATCTTATTATGAGACAGCCAGGGATCTGGTGCTGTAAGCATGATTGGCTATCTAAGTAAATTAACCTAAATTCTGTAATCAAGCATCACTTTAAGATAAAACCTCCTCTCAGGCAGTTTGCAACTGAGCGTGGCTAACAAGAAAAGTGTGACATTGCCATTGCCGAAGCACCTGTACTTTTTACAATATTTGGATTCATAGCTTGGAAAGGTTAAACAAGAAGCTACAATTTAGCCACAGCTGGATATAAATCTTTAAAAAAATTTTTTTCCTGCTTTTCACTTTGAATTTTTATTATGCCACTGGCTGGGTTATAGGAGTCCTACAGAGGCTCTGTGAGGAAACTTCACAGATCACTGTCCAGACTGAATAGAGATTTTAAAGATTATTTACTTCATGCCAGTAACTGGTGATAATCCATGTTAAACAGATGATAGAATGACAAATTAGACACAAACCAGAGCTTTGCATTGATCTTAGAAAATCTGCATGTTCTAGCATGAGGTTCATGATTCCCCAGCATGGGAACTTTTATAGAATGACGGCTATAAATAGCATATTAAATCTATGAAGATGTCTAAGTCCTATTCTTGGAAAATTGTCCATACCCATCTTAATTAATTTTTTATCTCAAAATTTCTTTTTGATTTGTTAAACAGCTGAAGTGCCACCTGAGAAACAAGCTTAGTGACTACGTTTTAAAAATTAATCTTTTTCCCCCCAGAGACACCATAGCTAATTCATGGAACCACTAAACATAAACTACCTACCAGCTGCTTCCCCATATATAGACAGGATGAAGCTGCTTGAAAGGTGAAACAGCAAAAAGTGATACAGTAATGAACCTGAGGAGAAATGAAAGGAAACTTACATATTTCTAGGCCGAAACTTGCTTTTCCTCCATTAGCTGTAGGTAAACTTGTATCCTGAGCTTAGGTTATTGATTTTAGATTATTTTCCCCTAATGTATGCTTTTAATGCTATAATTTGCTCCAAAAAATGCTTTAGCAGCATTCTACAAGTGTTATTTTCAACATGCTTCAATTTTAATTTTTGTTCAGCTCAACATATTTTAAAATATCTGTTGTATTTCTCCTTGAACCAATAGATTATTTAGAAATGGGCTGTTTAATTTTCAGAAGCTTGGACATTTTCCAGCTGCCCTTCTATAATTGATTCCTGCTTCAATTACACTATAATCTCTTTTCATTGGTTTTTCCTTTATTTTCATTCTTGACACTATTGTAGACATCCCCATTTCTCCCCTTGGCCTCCCCTCCTCCTCCCAGACCCTGTTCCCCCTTTCCTCTGACTGTCACTGTAATTTAGGTTAACTACTCTTTGTATAATTGAACTCTTTATCCCTATGTAACATCTCACTTTACCTCTCATAATATTTGTTTTACAGAGCATACTTTGGTAGAAATTAATATTATTTCAACTTTTTTTAATTAGCTGGTATCATGTAAGATTAAAGCATTTGACTTAATCAAAAAACCTGAATAGATGTTTTTACTACATTTATCTATTTGGGGCTAAGTTGTTCAAATTTTAGAATACAATATCTCAGGAAAATGCACATAAAACTTTATCTGTGTCCTTTAGGCAACAGACAATGTTATTAGACTGCTAAGCCTAATTTTCTAGAAAAATTCAGCTAAATACAACACAATGATGGAAACTCAAAAATACAATCCTGAATAAAGAAGATTGTTAAGTTTAATAACTTACATTTCAAAGGAATTTGCTATACTTTTTAAAATATTTTATTTATCATTTTTAGAGAGAGGGGAATGGAGGGAGGCAGAGAGGGAGGAAGATGTCAATACATGTTTGCCTTTCACCTGCCTCCAGCTACAGACCTGGTTGGAGACCTGACTTGCAACCTGGTTATGTGCTCTGGCTGGGAATCAAACCAGCAACATTTGGGTTCACAGGCCAGCACCTTATCCACTGTGTCTCCAGCCAGGGCTCTGATGCAGCACTATTTAAAGACTAATTACCTGCTGATTTTGACTGACTATAACATATTTTATTTATAAATTAAGCATTCTTTTCTAAATGTCACATATCAGTTATACTGGTAAAATTTTAAGAAATATAGCCCTGGCTGGTGGCTCAGTGGATAGGTGCTGGGCTGTGAACCCAAAGGTCGCTGGTTCGATTCCCAGACACAGCGTATAACCCGGTTGTAAGCCAGGTCTCCAGCCAGGTCCATAGCTGGAGGCAGGTGAAAGGCAACCATACATAGATAATTCTCTCCCTCTTTGCCTCTCTTCCTTCCCCTCTCTCTGGAAATAATAAGTAAAATCTTATAAAAAAATAAAAAATTTAAGAACTATAAAATTATAATGAAGAACATGAACCATAATCTCCAGCACAGGTAGAACTACTGCTAACACAATGGTGATATAAATTGTCCTTTCCAGTGATACTGAATATTCTTCATAAACACTATTTTTGATCATTATAAAATAATTCATTGTTCAAATATCAGGTTCCTGTTTCCAGCATTATTATAATGATTACATTTGTACAAAAATCTTCAGTATATCCTTGTTTTTTCCCTTTTCCCTTAGAGTTGATTCTGGCAAGTGGAATATCCGAATCACGTTTTGAACCAGCTTTAAGCTGCTGAAGGAATATTTCTGAAATCTGTAGCATTTCTGATTTCTGAATTTAAGATAGTGCTTTGACTGAAGGGGAGAAAGCCATTTATAATAAGTAACTCTGGGACAATATTTTATTTTTTCTTGCTTTCCAGTCTACTGTAAAGGCGTAAGGTTATCTCAAGGGTCTCTTAGCTTCTCTAACAAAGATATCTAAAATTGATCTCTTTCTGAGATAAGCTTCATTTTCTTCAGAGAAACAGTTTCCAATTTTAGTCAGTGAAGGGTATTTGGGAATAAAGCAGGTTAGTAAAGAGGGAAGAAAAGTGACCACTCTGCTGTTCTTAATGGATTTAATGATGACTCTGATGTTTCTCTAGGACCTAGACCCATTGTTCATAAATTTTGCTCTAAACTGGTTCTCCTCTGTAAATTCTGAGAACAAAACTTCTCTTGCCTCTGGTATTTTTAGGCAGCAGATCTCTGACCTCATGCTTCAGCCCATGCTACATCGGTTCTGAGTGCTCCAAGATTTCTTGAACTTTCTGGTTCCCTTGTCATAATCTCATTTTATTTTCAGCATGACTACAGATTTAATGTTATGTCAGTCCTTTAGGGCTGCTATGAAAAAATACCAGAGACTGGGTAGCTTGTAAAAAATAAAAGCTTGTTTCTTACAGTTCTGGAGGCCAGAGGTCCAAGATTAAGGCATGTGCATAGATGCCTTCTGGTGAAGACCCTCTTCCTGGCTCACAGCATGGGCCTTCCTGCTGTGTTCACAGGATGGAAGGGGAGATCTGTCTTTCTGTTTGTTAGTTTTGTTTTTTAATAAGGCATTAATCACATTCATGAGGGATCCACACCTATGACATAATCACCTCTCCAAGGCCCTACCCCATAACACCATCAACATTGAAGGGTAGGATTTCCACATATGAATTGGGGGGTCACAAACTTTCAGTCCGTAACAAATGATTTACAAAATGATTGGGAGGATGTAGAGATTTCTGTTTAATCCAAAATCTAGAACCAGCAATCCTAATTTATATTAACTGTTTAATAGTTAATATATTTTTCTCTAGAGTTATTTTGTTTCTATTTCCCAGGCTGATCCCATTTCTACTTACTACTAAAATGCATAGTCAAATTAAATACTGTTTTTGACAAACCTGCAAGAGGGCAATCATTGTCTCTATGCTTTCTTTACCTTATTAAAGTCATGTTCATTATATTGTTGGTTACAATAATTAACTAGACAGTGCCAAATGACAGCATCTAACAGAGTGGCTTGCAGTGTAATTTGAAGTTGGTATATGTGAATTTATATAGGATGATTTAGTTATTAGATCCATTTTACATCCAGCTGCTGTTAACTATATATATAATCCATCATGACTATAAGAACATCAGTCAAATATTGAATAGAGTTAAAAACATAATGGAATACTACTTGGCCATAAATTGTTTTTTTAATTACTCTTTTTTTTTTTTTTTTTTAATGACATCATGGATGGACCTAAAGAACATTATGCTACATAAAATAAGCCAATCAGGCAGACAATTACCATACAATTTCAGTCATATATGGAATGTAATGAACAAACTAAACTAACAAGCAAAATAGAGGCAGACTCATAGATTGATGGGAGGGTGGCAGCTCTGGAGGCTTTTGAGAGAGGTAGAGGGATGGAGCAAAAAAGAAAAAAAAAGAACATACTTATAGACACGGACAATAGTGTGGTGACTGTGGGGAAGAGAAAGGTTGGATGAGGTGGAAGAGAGGTTGGGGAGATAAATGGTAATGAAAAAATACAAAAAATAAAATAAAATGCTTGATATGAATTTATTAATTTAGAAACACAAAGTAATTTTTAAATTATCTTATTTTTCAGACACAGATCCTGAGGTCAGAGAAAACAATACATTTAACTTCAATCATTTTACATTTACTGAAACTTGCCTTGTGATCCAGAATTTGCTATTTTTAATAGAATTTCTTTGTACATCTTTTACAAATGAATATTATAAGCATTAATTATTCTACATATGTCAATTGATTATTAGTCACATTTAAAAAATATTTTATAAACTTACTAGGTTTTATTTGTTTTATCATACATTGAGAGAGGTTAAAATATCTCCTTATAATTTAGGTTTGCCTGTTTCTCTTTTTGCTTCTGACAAGTTTTGCTTTATGTGTCTTAACCTGTGTTAGTGTTCATCATGACTATGACACATCCCAGACTAGCAAAACTGTTGAAAGAAAATTCAGTTAGTCAGTCAGGAGTTATTTTTCTTGCAGAGGTGCTCAGAAATGATAATTTATTTGTAAACAGAAAAATGTTTGTTCTATGATTGTGAACAAGGCAGTTTTAGGCATCTTAATTTTAGGTGTCCCTAATTTTTTTGTTTTCATGTTTATTATTTCTATACTTTTGTCTACAATTAATTTTTGTCCTGAAATCCTTGGATAAGTGATTTCTATTTTTCATTTTCCTATCTTTCTCTGCTTTTCATTTCAAATATGTCACACTGAAAAATAGAAACAGTTAAATCAGAAATGTTTCTTGCACCATTATTAGCAAGTATCAACACATATATGGTATGCAATTAATTATACCAGGTTCACTTGTGTTGATTGGTTCACTTGAATCTGTTTCAGGGATTTACAAAACACTCTGGAATATTCTGTAACCATATTTAATAGAGCAAATAAGTTATTTAGAGTACTTTATTTGAAACTTTCTTTGTAAACTAAAATAACTAAATTCTACCAATTTTAGTTATGTTGCTCTGCATCAAATGTCTATGTTTGAGACGCTTGAATTCTACGTTTGTACATAACTGGGTTTCAATTTACCTTCCATTACTTACTGGCTCTTTCAAATTGTGTGAATCTTCATTTTCTCATGTACAAATGAGATAAGGTATGTATTAAATAAAATAGTTGTTATATTAATGAGATAGGGTAATGGTTAACTAGATAAATTTACACTATCAATAGCTTATCATAATAAACAAGTGACATCTTTAATGTGATCCAAGGACAAAAATGTTTGTTTGTTTACATATATATATCACTTAAATTAAAAATAGGATACATCTGTCTTCCTTTTACTAGAAAATCATATATTTTTCCCTAAAACTGGTAACTTCAGAAGTATATACTTATGTAAAAATATATAAAGCACTTTCTATTGTGACATTTTAATATTTATCAGGAATATAATTAAATTTGAAATAGGCTTATTTCTCTAAATATAATTCTTAGGAGAAAGAAGTTTAAGACCCAACACAATTTTAACACATGGGAAGAGAGTTGATTCTAGTGGAATGTAAAGTGTGCGCTGGTGCCTATTGCCAAGATGATAAGATGTCTAATTTTGCAAGGTTTAGCTCCCTAGGATAAATATTAGGTATATCTGTCTTGAAGTTAAAGTGTTGATTTTATTTTACTTTCATTTTAAACTACATTAGATGTGTTCAGTGAGTATCTGGGAAAATTTCTTTTCATACACAAAGGAAAATCCATCAACTAGTGTGTCTTATTTGCAGTAAATAAAAGTAGAATAAAGTCTAATTACTGTATATTGTATAAAAACCATCAAACCACAGCTGCATCCCACCAATTACTCAGTTCTAAAAATCTCTAAGTAATTAAATCTGTTCTTGTCATCATTTTAAAGGTTTCATATGCACAACATATGCCTCCTCTCTCTGACTAATAAACATAGTTAGAGATCACTGTACATTTAATTACCAATAGCATCATCAGGGATATCTACAGAGCACTAGCCTGTTAACAGTGCAATTTTCATATTACACCATACGTAATAAAATAACATTTTACTGAATGTTAACTCTATTCCAGACTATAGTTTTTCATAAGCAGTTGTTTATCTGTTCTTTATAAAAACATTTTGTACTCATATAGGTGCCCTGATTCTAATCATTTTATTTACAATGAATCTGAGGAAGAAATAAGGTGCGCTAAGTTACCCCAAACCCCAGAATTACTGTCCCCAACCCCCACCAGCTACAGAGGATCCCTCAGCTGCTCTGACTCCAAAGCTTGAGGGACCAAAAATTCACTTTGTTAAGATTGAAAAGGTATCGTAAAAAAGAATGTACCCCAGCCAGGGCACATAACCAGGTTGCAAACCAGGTCTCCAGTCAGGTTTGAGGTTGGAGGCAGGTGAAACGCAACCGTACATTAATGTCTCTCTCTCTCTCTCTCTCTCTCTCTCTCTCTCTCTCTCTCTCTCTCTCTTCCCCTCTTTCTAAAAATAATGAAATAAAATCTAAAAAGAAATAAAAGAATGTAAATGTTACACATAAGCATGTCATAAAGCGTAAGGCAGGATAGTGTGGTACTTGGAAGAGAAATCAATCCCTGTCTTCTCAGGGAAAAGTCATTAGCACTGAATAAAGAGATACGAGAGATAGGAATGAACTTCAAAGTTGATCTAATATAACTGGACCATATGACTGGTGCTCTAGGCTTTTGGTTTGTTTGTTGATTTGGTTGTTTGGTAGAAACAGCAGGTGTGAAAGAATGGTAGGCTGCTCACAACTGGGCATTTTGGCCTTGCAAACTTTAGAACTTTGTTGGGAATTGCAGAAATCATGTGGGGCAGGGGAGAAGATGTTACAAAGCTAGAAAGTAGAGATTATAACAATGCACAAGGGAGCATGAAGTGAAGTAAATAAGTGAACCAGGTATAAGAAATCATACAGAATGGTGCTTTTAAGGAGGAAAATTGCTCTGTGCAATTTTTATTTCAAAAGCCATGTACATACAGAAATATTGAAACTGCACTAACAACACATTTTTGCAGAAATGTTTTCTTCTATATAATACAAATATATATCTATAGAAGTATATGTATGTATGCATGTGTTTATGTGTGCACATATAGACAATTTTCATATATCATACTTATTCTCAGTGAACTGTGTGTGTGAGCAACACAGTCATTGCAAAACAGGAGGGGGCATGATCTTTATCTGACACTATAAAAAGAGTTACTGAATGGAATCAAAGCTGAAATGTGTGTCTAGTGTTCTAGTTAGAGTTATTGAAAACTGAACATCTGAGACTTGGATGGTAGAAAAAATTGGCTCCTGTTATAAGACCACAGGCTAAAAGGCAGATACAAAAACCGTCATTTTAAAAGCAGGGCAACACATAAGGGAAGCCTCCAGGAAAGATTGGGGCCAAGGGATCAATGAAAAACTATATTTTGTAACCCAGCATTTCTTCTGTTTTAGATCTTCACTATTGTATTGGTTATTATTGAGTTATTGCTAAAATCTAGAGAAAAGTATTATCTATGCTGGGAAAGGATTTTTTCTGTGTTCAGTTTGACTTGGACAATTAAAGCAAAACACAGTCCCCCCCTTCCCCCGCAAAAAAAAAATTGAGTACTGCACATTGGCGGTAAACCACATGTGAGGGCGCAAGTCCACAGCAGGAGCTAAGTGTCAATGATTTCTAAACTATTATCAAGGCTGACATAAGGAGGAAAAGGGAGAGATACTGTGCTATGCTATCTTACAGAAGAGTACAATATTTCTTGAATATAGGAGGATTATCTGTGAAAGTAGATTTATAATCTGTAGTATATAGCAACAGGGAAAAATTCATGTAAGTATATAAGTATATAAATGTATAATGTACAATTTATAGTTAATACAGTAAAATATTCCTATGACATTTAGGTGCTTACTCAGTGGAATGCAATAATCTAATCAGGTAACAACTTTCAAATTTCAGAATATTCCAGATTTCATATACAAAGTGAACAGAGCACTAAGTTTCTATCATAATAAATATATTTAAAAAGTGATCACCCTGGCTGGTGTGGCTCAGTGATTGGTGCTGGCCTGCAAGCCCAAAGGTTGCTGGTTTGATTCCCCAGCCAGGGCACATAACCAGGTTGCAAGCCAGGTCTCCAGCCAGGTCCATAGCTGGAGGCAGGTGAAAGGCAACCATACATTGATGTCTCTTTCCCTCTCTGCCTCTCTCCCTTCCCCTCTCTCTGGAAATAATAAATAAAATATTTTTTAAAAATTAAAAAATTAAGATAAAAAGTAACTTTACCCTTGTTAGCATGCTTCTGCAAGATAAATATGATAATGAACCTAATTTTTGTTGTAGTAGGAAGTTGAGCTCACCATTAGCTCTAAAGTATTTATTCAAAGATTCTTAATGCTATAGTCTTACTTGGCTCTTTGTAATAAATAGTTGATAAAAGGCCTGAGTGAAGGAGAAAAAGAATTGAAGAGATCCTTGGCACATTTTAACATGCATCAGGAAGTATTAATAATTAATTCATTGAAAACCTACTTATTCACCCATGCACTAAACCATATAAATCTGGTTCTAGAAACACTGAGAATAAGAAGATTTAATAAAATCTACCCATGTAAAAAAGCAGTAAGAAATTTTCTTTATTGGAATAAAAGGAAAAATAAACTAATATTAAGATACAGGGTTTTATGGAAGCATAAGAAACCAGTTAATACGCTGACAGGGTACATATCGAAAGAAGCCACCATACCTAAAGCATAACAATAAAGAGAAATGAACTAGCCAGAAATCCCTGGGTTCAGAGCATATGAGATGACAGAAACATTTAAGGCAGAAAGAACATCGAAAGAACATATTTAAAGATGAGGTAACATTGTCAAGACCTGGGAGAAGTGTGAGATTTTTACCATCCTTGCTTTCCAGGATCATGGATGTTGCTCTTGGACATGACACTCTGGAGTTACAAAGACATGTTTATCACTCACAGCACTATCAGCAGCCAGAAAAACCAGGATCTCCATGCTCTGATTCCCATGAGGTGACCTAAAGTGGTCCTAATGACATTTTACACACAATGGGTTGCATTACAGGTGATTACACTGCTTTGGGGGAACAGGAACCTTTTACAATGAATAATGCCCATGCCTACCCCTCCCTCCAGAAGGACACACTGTCTCCACCTCATTACAAGCAGCTTTCCCTTTCCTTGCAGGGAGAGACTAGCTCTGCCTTACACTTTGTCCAAAAGTGTATCACGGCAAGAACATTCCTGTGCTCAAATGGGTCAAGTGTTCCCACAGAGATTTTTCCATTCATTCTGTCCAAGACCTATAGTGTTTAACAGCAGTGGACACTTGTAATAATTTCTGGGCTTTGAAATGACAACTTGCAGGAAATAAACATAAATTCAGCCCAAATCTCCCATATGCTAAATCCGGAATTTTTATTGCTCCTGGGTGGTTTTTCTGTAATCAAGAGATGAGGCAGGTGACATATAATCTTGCTATATTTAAGGAAACATGAACAGAGTTCTCTTAGGTACCATTTCACAGAGGGAGCCTTCCTAGAATAAGCAAGCTTTATACAAAAAGTCTCAGTTCCAACAACCTCTACTCTGAGGCACCCATTTAATATTCATTCACATGTGGATCTTATGTAATTAAACCTCTAACTTCCAGAGTCTGTGTAATTTTACTTATAGTCCTGCCATTGTTTCCTCTATTTTTTAAAAAAGATTTTATTCATTATTTTTTAGAGAGAATGGCAGGGAGGGAGGAAGAAAGTGAGAGAAACATCAATGTATGGCTGCCTTTCACCTGCCTCCAGCTACAGACCTGGCTAGAGACCTGGTTTGCAGCCTGGTTATGTGCCCTGGCTGGGAATCAAACCAGCGACCTTTGGGTTCACAGGCTGGTACCATTCCACTGCTCCACGGCCTGTTTCCTCTTTTTCTTTCTGGTAATTAGAGCACTCAAATCTAGTCTTTCAAGCCCAGTTTTATTTGCTTTTGGTGGAGTTGTTTTACCTTATTTTATATGTTCACTTCCTAGATGATTTCATCAATTGCATGAGTTTAAAAACCATGTGTATGCTTCATATTATATTCCTAGTTCAAATGTAGACCCTGAATTTTAATCATGTATTCAGTTGCTCTTTTGACATAACTATGCAGATGCCTAAGAGATTTCCCAAAATTATATGAAACTGAATTGTCTTTCACATTTCCAATCCCTTTGACCTCTTGAATTTTCCCCACATTAGTAAGCAACACTTCTTTAAGGTGCTTAAGCAGAAGCCTTTGGAGGCATGTCTGATTCCCTTTCTCTCACATTCATGTTAAATAGCCCCCAAATTGTTGACAATTCCTTTTAATGTTTCTAGAATCCAAATACTTTCCAACACATCAATAGTACCTACACTTGTCCAAAGTCCAAGGATTGTTATCGTAATATTTTACAAATGTGTCTTCCTATTTTCACCTTACCTCTTGAACAAACTAGATTCAGCAGGGTGAATTCTAATACATGTCTCAGAATATACAAGGTGTTAAATGGTATTTGATGGCCCTATATTTCTTAATACTGACTGGCCACTTCACACTTCCTTGGCATGTAAGGTTGAATCATGTGAAATTGGTATTCAGGTAGGGTTTTTTTATATGGTAGTTTAACAAGAAAACTCGCCCTGGGCATGTGTATTCAACCTGCTTTTTCTCCTAATAACAACTAGATTCTCTCATTCTTTTCTTTCCAATATAGTTTAAATAAATTTTAGAAGATACCTGGCTGGTGGCTTAGTGGCTAGGCACCAGCCTGCAAACCCAAAGATCACTTGTTCCATTCCCAGCCAGAGCGCATAACCAGGTTGCAAGCCAGGTCTCCAGCCAGCTCTATAGCTGGAGGCAGGTGAAAGGCAACCATACATTGATATTCCCTCTCTCTCTCTCTCTGCCTCTATCCCTTCCCCTCTCGCTAAAAATAATAAAATATTTTAAAATAATAAATGAAATGGTTAAAATTAAAGATTGATCACACCAAGTATTGGTGAGGAGATGGTGGAACTAGATTTCTCATGAACTTTTGTGAGAAGGAAAAATGGTGCACCATGTTCAAATCCAATATGGCAGCTTCTTAATAATTCAACAAAAACCTAACATATCATGCACTCATATCACTGCTAGGTATACAATCAAGATAAATAAAAGCATATGCCATTCAAAGGCCTTGACACAAATCTTCATAGTAGCTTTATTGTAATAGTGTAAAAATAGAAACGATCCAAATATTCGTCAGCAGCCCAATGAAAAAGCGAACTAATGATATATCTCTACAGTTCAATCTTACTCATTAACAAGTTATTGTTAATATATGCTGCAACATGAATGAATCCTTCAATATTTATACTAAGTAAAAGAGTCCAGACCAAAATGACTACAGAATATGAGATTCTATTAACATTAAATTACAAACACTTCAAACTAATTTATACAGGGATAAAGTCAGTTTGTGGGGAGCGCAGTGGGGCCATGGTCATTGTCTGTGTCATTAAGGGGATAACAAGTGGCAGAAGGAAACTTTTGGGGGAAGACAGATGATTTTTAAATTTGATGAACTGAATTTTCACAAACATATACATATAATAAAAATTGTAAATCTGTAAAGTTTAAAAGTGTGCAGTTTATTGCAGTCAAATATAACTCATTAAAACTCTTTTTAAGAAATTAACCAAAATAAAGCAGTGTGAAGAATAAGGCCTAAATGAAACTGCGACCTGAACTCTGGTGACTGCTTTTGTTAAAACAAAACAGTTGCTGCTGTTCTTCCTGCTAACCTATGCATACATGGAATCATGTTTCATTATAAGTTTTCTCTGCTGACAGAAAGTAAATATGTTTATGTGAATAGACAAACTTTTTCCAGTCACAATTGAAAGTGGAATTTATTATGTGGATTCTTATCTAAATGCTAATGGCTTCAGATACAGATGGGCAACAGATTCAGAAATAATTTTTTTCAATCTCAAATTCTCATATTAGATTTTCTATTTAAGCTGAATGCTTAGGAATTAATTAGAATATGGTAAAGAAATTTCTGCAGGACACTCAATTATGTATATTATTTTCAGATACTCTAATTGAGAAAAAATTAGGGAAGGCACTTAGGAGAACAAAAACAAATGAATTATTAGCATGTCCAACAGGTCAATTATCTCAAACATGAAAGATTATAGGCAATCATCTGTCAAATGTTGCATCATAATCATTTTCTAGTTCTAACTTCTCACAATAGGCAGGAGTGTGACTATCTTCTGACATAGCTTTTAAAAAACTACATTACCATGGATACCCAGAGGAAAAGTGTGAGGGTGTTTAGAAATGCTAAACACATATACATGCATAGCACATACAATTTCCGATAGATGTCAGGAACTTTGATTGTGGAAGGATTTCTGTGAGGCTTACACAGGTTAGATTTAATATAATACCATCATATAAAGTAAATAAAATATATAATTATTTTACATAAAAAGTCAAGTTTCTACTGAGAAGCAGAATGAAAGTGATGATCATGAAAATTTGAAGACTGACTTAAGGTATATTAAGACATGTAAAAGAGAGTAAATCTTTCTTTATTAAGTAATTTATTGTCACTACACTAGGACACTGTTAAGAATAAGAAAATTATTCCATTTCTTTGATATTTAACCTGATAGAATTAAGCTCCATAAATGCTTACAGATCTTTGTTTTGCCCACTTATATATTAGAAGTACCAAGAAAATAGTTTGATAAATAATAGGTGATTAATTTAAATATCTATATATCTATCAACCTAATTATATTTCTACGTATCTACAATTTTGTTATATTGGTATTATAAAGTATTATTAATTGAAACAGGATTTACTTTGATAGAAATGACTGATGGAGTAACATGAAATTCATAAAATCTTTTTATAAAGTCTAGTGATAAATAAGAAACATTTAAGAATTATTTTGAATGCCTAGGAAGAACAGTAATAAATAATTAGCAACAAGGAGATATTTTAAATGAACAAAACTTTTATCATTTTCAAATTGCAACAATGAACTAGAAAATTATGTCACTGAAACAACTGTGCATTAGATATTATGATAATTACTGAAGACTATTAGAGTTTAAATTCATTTATAATTAAGTTCAAAGGAACTTAGAACATACTGCTTGATTTCAAAAGATATGTTTGATATAAACTCCCAACTCTAGTAACTTTAATAATTAACATTAATAATTTAAAATAAAAATTAAGCTTAACTACAGACATTAATACTTCACCTGGTTCTGTTATTCTTCTCTTGACCTCATATATTCATAAATTCTCATAGAGAAACGCCAATACTGTTTATGTTTGAAAATACTCATAGGGTGAAAAGTAGACTTTCAATGAATGATGAAATGACAAGCATTCATAAAATGAAGGTAGACACAGAAAACATGACTTAAAGACTAGAACCTATTTAAACATATATTTGTACATTTGGTGAAATATAAAGATCTTAGAATATGGCTCCCTTGAAAGGTGACAGCCTGTTCAAATATAAAAATCCAGTACAATGCAGGCACAAAAGAAAATAAATCCATGAACATGAATTCATTAAAAATCTGAAGGCAGAGAATATAAACAGAGGGTGATTAGCCTCACAGAAGTGATAATATTCAATTTGAATATAGGAGGTTCAAGGTGGAAGATGGTATAAAGTTGCAAGGTACATATTTAATTTGAAGGGCAATAATAATAAAAAAGAGAGATTCACAAGGAGAGATTTAATAATACTGAAAATAGGTGAGTGGAAGAAGTATCCAGTTATTATTTTCAGTGCCTCAAAATATGTATTATTTTGAGTTTTATATTTGTTTTATTTTATGTATAAATCTTGAGTGCTCTTTTTGCATTAGATGTAAATATTTGTGAACTTTATGTAAGTGGTTTTATGCATGTACATTTGACTGTCTCAAGTCAAACTACTTGATAAGAATATTGACACTTTTATTCAATAATTATTTTATTAATTTATTGTTGTATTACAGTTGTCCCATTTATCCCCCATTCCTCTCCCTGCCCCACCTACTCCATCCCCTTTCCCATAGTCAATCCTCACCTTGTTGTCTATGTCCATGGGTCATTTCCAATCATGTTTAATTTTCCTTTCTATCTGAGCAACTTTAGAATTGGTTTTGTATTTGTTTGCTCAGATAGGTAAAACAAATACACTAATCAGTTTTGAATGCGAATTGTGAATGGCATTTACCTAACACTGGAGAATTTTTCATGATATTATTTCTAAAGATAATATTAGTTGGCCTTGGGTGAATGACTATTCATTAACTTAATTAGTTTATGTAGGAAGTACAAATATGGAAAAGCGGTGGTCACTGGAAAATACTTCATATAAGTCAAGGGAAAATGTTCTCCTGGAAAATAAAATATCTTTTTAATCTTGAGTTTATGAGACCATTTATTTTGCCATTGGAAACCAGTTATCTCCAGACTAAAATTCTTACCTTGGAGGAGAGAAGGAAAACCAAAACAAACAAATCATGAATTTGTTAAATTCTTACTAATGGCCAAGACTTGGCCTAGTGGGTTGTAATATATAGATCAATATTGTAAAATATTTCATTCAGTCCTGTCTCTTTGGGAAATAGGGCTTATCTTCTCCATTTTGCACAAAAGAAAAATAGAACCTCAGTAGGAATAAAGCCGCTGAGACAATTTGAATGTCCATGTGCCTGTGTCACTATTCATCTGGAAGTCTGGAATCACTCAAGGCCCTAACTTTTCCTGATTCCCTCCTGGAAGTCCTCCTGGGCATCCCAGACTAGAGGAGGGTCTACAGCTTTTACATTTATGCTATTATTTCCTCATCCTACACATACTTTCAAAATCTTGGAATAAGTGGAAAATTAATAAAACTCAATATAATTCTGTATTATCTGAATATGTTAATAATCCACCCAAGTCTGGATACTTCCAGCTAATTTGTCTTTCACTTTACTAATTCTCCTCCTTTTCTTGTGATTATGTATGCCTAATATGATATATCTTATAGATTCTGGGTTCTCCTGGAATCATCTGTTTATCTCTACTATTCTAAACATATAAACTACAGTTATTGTAATATCCCTGTATAAAACTTCCATATCTAAATTCTCTTTGAATTTATTCATACTGTCAGTATTTTTCTAGTTAGTCCTTGCATGCCACATAGTTTTATTTTACTTTATTTTATATTGACCTTATTTGGGTAACATTGGTTTAAAAAACATACAGTCTTCAAGTGTGCAACAATAAAACATCATCTACATACTACTTCATTGTGTGACTGTCCTCCAAAGTCAAGTCTCTTTCTGTTCTCATTCTCCCTTCCTTTGCCCAATCCCACCCCCTTTCCCTCAGCCTATCACCAATCTGTTGTCCATGTCTATTCTATGTGATATATAGGTATATATACATACATTGTCTGTTCAGAAAGCATTGGCTGTGCAACCTGTTTTAATTATATTGACACTGGCTTGATACTTTCGGGACAGGCCTTCATATATTATGTACATATTGTCTCTCTCTCTCTCTATAGCACATATATTGCTATGTATCACATATATATGTGTATATATATGTATATTGCTTAATGTCTGTAATACACACACACACACACACACACACACACACACACACATACATCTTATTCCTTTCACCTTTATTTCACTCAGCTCCCAAACACCCCTCCCCTTTGACTGCTGTTGGTCTGTTCTCTATCTATGTATCTATGTACCTGTGCTTCTCTATCTATTTTTAATTGCATACAGAATACTGAGTCTGAAATCTGATTGCAGTTCTGGAAGACATTATCTCACTTCCCCCAGGGTGAATTTTTCTTCTGCCATGCAGAAAGAATATAGGTAGGTCATTTTTTTCCCCTCAAATGTTGGTTTTTATGCTTTTTAATGGTTGTCATATTTCATCTTAATCATTTCTTCTTAATCTTTTCTTTATTGCATTTTACCTTAATCCATTACTTCTAAGATGTGACCTTTCTGGATTTCAATGCATAAAATGGGGTATATTGATCAAGTCCTTTACCCTGGCAGGCTCTGAACTCAACCTCTGCCTGTTGAGCATCAGGGAACTGCTATGTTAACACCTGGGCTCAGCACATTAACCCCTCAAATGCCACCTTCTACAAAGTCCCTACCAGTTTAGGCCTGCACCTTTGCATTTTAGAGCTCAGTAAAAACTTGAGAGGCATCTGTGACTCGAGTTTGTGACTCCTGTTGCCGAATTCTCCCCTGCCTGGGATGCTACCTCTAACACTTTGGCATCTCTGGTAGGACTACAGTTTGCTGCTGTGGATCTGTTTGCCTATACTGGCTATCAGCAACTTCCCGTAGGGAAAAAAGTCGGAATGAATATCAAGCTGACCATTTATCTCCCCAGGATTGCAGCCTGTCCCTCTCTGCTGGTGGCTCTCCACTGCCCTCAAAAGTATTTGGTGTGTATATGTTTGTCCTTTTTATAGATGTTAGTCTAATATAAGCCACAGCATGGCTGATACTGGAATTTCCATCTGTAAACTATTCTAATGATGTATGTTTGAATTACTAGAAAATGATTAAAAACAGAAAGGAAATAACTCAGAAATAATAGCACTTATGAAGAAATAGATGAACTTTGGTGGTAAATGGTATCCTATTGGAGAGAACTAAATTAAGAGTTGAAAGATTATCTCATTCCTGTTTTAATAACATCATTTTTGGTCGGTCCTTATGACATTAGTGTGCTCCCCTCAGAACACTGAGTAGTTATCAGGAGAATTAACTTTGTTTACTTCTTAATTCTTTTCTGATCTGGGGCAAGTATGAATCCTTAGTTTTCAAATTGATTAGACATTGGGACTTTATTTTTTTGTTTTGAAACTATAATTCATATTAATCCCTGCATTGATTTTGTCAACAATGCAACATATTTTGTGCCAGACTTCTAATTGTGGAGGATAGAGAAGACAACAAGGGGATAAAGTCTCTTTTTGGATAAAGTTTTAAATTTTTCATAAGGGAGACAGAGCAGAAATAAGGTCAAATGAATATATAAGATCATTTTACATTTTAAATAAAATAATTTGGTAGACCATGGTAGGTCCCTGTGGAAAGTAGATTAACATTTGATAGGAAGCACCACCCAAGCTTATTGTTTAAGACAAAAAATGCAAGAATCAGAACATTTTCAAGAAAGTGTAAGCTAAAAAAGAGAGAACAGCAATTATAAGGTTTTCAGGAAAATTTTTGTAAGAAAGAAAACAAAATGATTGCTTTGGCTACAACATAATAATTTAAGGAGAAAGTGGTAGAAAGATAATTTAAAAAGAGGCCAGATGAGATCTAATAAGATATTGCAGACCCATGTTACATTTTTTGGTTTTTATACAAAGTAGAATGAAATCCACAGTGGGGCTGTATACAAGTGAATGTCATAGTGTGATTTATATAAAAAAATAAATAAAATCCTCCTCACTGCTGCTGTGTGGAGAAGGAGTTGAAGTATTGGTAGTGTGGGTAAGAAGAGAGTAAGAAGAACCATTAGAAAAATATAATAAATAGTTCCTGTGAGATTTGATGCTGTTTTAGACTTGGTGGAAGAGATAAGAGATGGATAAATACAGACAATTCATGATAGATTTTGGAGTAAGAACCCACATTTTTGTTGAATTGACTATAGTAAATAGGGATAAAAAGAGAAATCAAGGGTGATTTTTAGCTGTTATTCATAAAATTATGTTTTAATATTATAAAACCACACTCAAGACTATAGCAATTTAATAAGAATTCTAAACATTGAGAAAAATTGCATTGGGAAAAAAATCTTTACACTTGTGCAACTGAACTGGAGAGATAAGCTAATGTGTTTATTTACCATTGACTTCAAAATTATTCTCACTAAACTATAATATAAAAAAATATGCGAGCATTTCCATTCAAATAGTTAACTGCTGCTATTCAATATAACCAAACAAAACTGATTTGGATTTATATCTTGAAACAAAAATCATAAAATCTAAATTGTGTATTAATCATGTACAATTAATCATTAAGTGCAGTTTTCAACAGCCCTCCAAGGTCATATTTAATTGATGATAGTTGCATCTGTTACAAGATCTATGTATTTCTTTGAGAAAAAAGCAAACAAGCAAAAAATACCCACCTCTTTAGGATGCCACATTGTAAAGTGTAAATTAAACAGTGTTTGAATAATCAAAGATGATTTCCCTGATTTAAAGGATTTGAACAATTTTGAGAACTTTAAGCCTTAAAAAGTTCTGAAACAATTTAATAAACTAGTCTATTTGAAACTGTCATGTAATGGTGAACAACTAAATTAGTAGGTTCAACATCATGCTAATAAAAATATGTTCTTCCTTATGAGTTTCTCACTAATTTCTTTTCCTCCCTAGTTCTTATATTCTCCTTTGATTCTAAATTATCTTTTCCTTCCAGTTCTCTTAAACTCCTTTCTTCTAAATTAAGATGAGGCAGTCACAGGTTCTCCAAACTAATTTGCTTATACAATGCTGGAAATAATTTTTTTGATGCACAACTCATTAGTCACAGGACAAAGATACTCCAAGAAATGGTTTCTTCTAGGCTGAGAGCCAGGTGAGTGAGAGGCAGATAGCCGCTTCCAGTTGAAGTGCCCTAGAATTCTAGGATCCATGGCTAGGAGCCAAGTGGCAAGATACCAGTTACCGTCCATAGGTGATTCAAGCACTGGTCAATTTAGACAATCCAAGACTCTGAAATAGGAGCAAATATAGTGATGCAATTCCCAAAACTAAAGCATGGGGAACGACTCTTGGAATTTAAAATAAAGCCCAGTTATAATCATTAGAAGCCCAATAAAGATAAAGGGTAATTAGGTACTTAAGAGTTAAGAAAAATGTGCTTAATTAACTCTTTGGTGGAGGCTAGTTCCCGAACATATTTATGCAGGAGAAAATTAAATGGTCCCAAATAGTTTTTTTTTTTTTTTTTTATAACACATCATCTATATACTATATTGTATGTTTACCATCCTAAGTCAAATCTCCTTCCCTCCCCATTTATTCTCCTTGTATCTCTTCTACCTCCCCTCATTACCTTCCCCTGATATTTGTGTCTATGAGGTTTATTTTTTTCTGCTGTTAATCCCTTCACTTTTTTACCGTGTCCCCAAAGTCCCTCCCCTCTGACAGCTGTCTGTTTTTATGTTGTTCGTTAGCTTATTTTGTTCATTAGATTCCACACGCAAGTGAAATTATATAGTACTTATCTTTCTCTGACTGATTTATTTTGCTTAGCACAAGGCTCTCCAAGTCCATCCATGCTGACCCAAAATGGATGATTTTCTTCTTTTTCACAGTCAAGTATTATTCCATTGTGTAAATAGAAAAGATCACAGATAGATTCTTTCATGTTTGATTGCAAAGAGCAAGTTAAACTCAGAAATAACACCTATGAACAAGTTAAAAATAAATAAATATATATATATTTAAATTGGCAACAGAAAATGGATAAAATGTTTACTAAATCATGGAAAAATTTGTACTGCTTGCAACTGGTGTTAGACAATTTTATTTTCAGTGGGATTTTGGCTAGCTGTCTTAAGACAGTCTCCCTCTGGAAAAATAACACAAAATTCTGATGAAAATATTTCATGCAATTTTGCAAAACACATAAAACAGCTAGCTTGAGGGTAAATGAAAGCCAGTCACAGGAGGAAAGAACAATACTGAACTGTAGAGGTTAACAGAGTACTAAAGTTACCATTGCTCTGACAAAGGTTGGAAAACATGTTAATGTTGAGCTTTTGAGCTTTGCATTGTAGACACAATGCCCAGGTGCTACTCTAGATGAGGGGCCTGTAGGAAGCCATCTTCCACAAAGCTGGGATTCCGAACATCTGACCTCAGTGGTCAACCTGGACTCGATGCACCCTGCATTCTTATTCCAAAGGTAATAGCTTCCAAGTGCTGAAAAGGTTAAATGCCAAGCTGGAATCTTACACTTAGTGAAAACAGACTTCAGGAATAAATGTGAAATAAAGACAATTATAGGTTACATAATAAAATCAGCTGACCTTACTAAGGAAATTCTACAAGAATGTATTTTAGACAGAAGAAAGGGAATAAGCCAGAAAGATTTAAGATGCAAGTGAGGAAAATAATTAAATATAAGGTAGGTATTTTGATGTATCTAAATGCATGTTAACTATGTACAACATAATTAATAATTGAGTCACTTTATATTATTTAAAAAGTAAAAAGATAAAAAGCAAAAATAGAATCAGGCAGCGTCTAATGCTGGGACTGAGCTATAATAGAAGGATCTAATTCATAAAATTCTCTGTTTTGGAATAAAAATAATAAAAATCAACATTTTTATATAAAAATTTTCACTATAACATAAAAATACACAATAAACTATTTACTATAACTCACATATGTGATATGTTTAATAATAAGGGAAATACAAAATTATAAATGTAAATGCTTATAAATTATCTTGACTACATAGGAATTAAGTAGAAAATGATAAATGAATGTATGCACCATGTTCAAGACTGAAAGAATAAGAGACACTAATTTCCACCACAATGATGACTGTATTAATATAATTTCACTCATCATAGTCTCAGTTGATTTTGGGATGGACATTACAAAGACATTCCAAATTTTTTCTTAAATGAGAATAAGATCATAGTACTAATTTTAAAAGATATCAAGATGTAAGCCTTGGTTGGTGTGGCTCAGTGGATTGAGTGCCAGCCTTGGAACTCAAGGATCGCTGGTTCGATTCCCAGTTAGGGCATATACCTGTGTTGCAGGCCAGGTTCCCACCTGGAGGCAGGTGAAAGGCAACCATACATTGATGTTTCTCTCCCTTTGTTCCTGTCTCCCTTCCCCTCTCTCTAAGAAATAATGAATAAAATCTTTTAAAAAGTTGATATCAAGATTTATTATAAAATTTATTACTTAGTATGTAGGAATAGTAAACAGAACATTGAGACAGAATAAAGAACTCCAAAAAAGACCCAGTTAAGACATAAATACATTATTTATACAGATCAATGGGTAAAGGATAAATTTTTCAATGAAAAGTGCTGAAATAACTAGGTATATCTTTTTTTTTTTTAAAGTGGCCTAGCTTATATAATAATCAATTTCCAATTAAGTAAAAATGTAACATATAAAGGGATACTTTTAGAAGAAATTGGAAAATATATTTATGCATTCATGTCATAATTGTATTTTAAAAGACATTCATGCACTAACAATAAAAGAAAATGATAATTTGAGAACATTAAGAAAAGTATTTCTGTTTATTAAATGACATCATTACAACTATAAAAACAAGTCACAAATTAGAGAAGATATTTGATTCAAAAATGCTTAATAAAGAACTAGTATATGCTATATAAGAACTACTGTAATGCATAAAATATAAAAATAAATTGATATGTTTATAAAAATTATATGTAGCAATTTAAATGGATGACCTATACCTGTATATGTCATCATGGATGAATTTCAAACAGAATGTTTAGTAAAAAAAGTAGGTCACAAAATAATTCATAAAGTGTATTTTAAATTCTAAAGTTTAAAAAGGTTGCAATTAAGCTATATTATTTAAAGTTGAATTCATGGGTTCTAAAACTCCAAAGTAACACAATTATATAAATACCACAAACAATGGAAATATTGTTAACTCAGAAGACAGAAGAAAATGTTTTGAGTTGGAATTTGCGAGAAGAATTCTAGGACATTCTCAAAGGATTTGAGATTTTTCTTTAATTTTATCTTTACATATTTTAATTAAAATTATATTGACTATTAATTTGTGAATAGTATTTTCTAAATAGAAAATGGATGAATTAAAATAATAATACTCATTTTATTATTTGATCATTCTTCTATTTAAAGTAATACTTCACAATAGCTTCCATGAAGTCAGAAAAAGTAAGTTTTGGCATTTTCTTTTTACATCAGAAGGGCATGTTAATGATTACCTAACATATATTTGAACATATTACAATGAATGCTAAAAATACTATATATATATATATATATATATAAAATGCTATGGAGTGTTAGAATATTAGCTTGGGTTTTTATTTTAATTTGTTCAGTGTCTTCTGTCTTGTGACAGAGTATGGGCGCACTATTTCCTTGTACTACTGATATTGGTCTTGATCATCATGGTTTATTTTGTCGAGACGGAGATGGAAAAAAAAAAAAAAAAAACTGACAGTATTTTAGTCTGAGTCAAAGTCATAAGAAGTATTACATCTTATGTTTGGTTTTTTGTTTTTGTTTTAGTTTTGTTTTTTTGAGCAACTACTTTGTGGTACTATGATGTGCCCAGAGAAAAGCGTCTCAGATTGCTGCTGATTCCAGAAATGTGAGCACTAAGGAGAAACTAAAGCAGGTACACAGCATGCATTCCAGGCAGACCAATAGATCCAGGGATCTATTTGTTCTACTGTCACGGTGCGGCGTGATTGGCTTCACAGCATTATGGCAGTTAGAGCTGGCTAGCACTGGAACAATATACTGGAGAAGCTGAATTCCGCCATTGGCGGAAAAGTGTGAAGCAAAGTATGACAGAAAGGATGGCACTTCGCCAGGACCGTGAAAGATGAGGTGACTTCGGACTGAACTGCCTAGTTTCTTATCTTAGATTTATTCATTTAGCTTCTGTCCTGTAGTAGGAAAACTTTTTTCATTGTACCTTAAATTGGTAGCAAGTTTGGAAAAAGGAAACTTTGGGGAAAACACTTTCAAAATCATTATTGTGATGGGTGATACAATACATTCTATTGTGTCTTTTTTTAAAAAAAAATAAAAAGGTCATTTTGTAAAACAGTCATTTCAAATAATATAGTAATATAGTAATTACCTAAGTTAGTTTGCAATTTCTGTTGCTACTCTCTGGAACACTATGATCTTATTTAAATCTGACATACTAGGTATGTCCTGAAAGAATCCAGCCAAATGCCAACATAATTAAAAGAGTTTGTGTGGCCGATGCTTTCAGGACAGACCCTGCAAGTCAGCTTTTCTGGACAATGGCTTCCTCTATACTCCCCAGGTAGCTTATATCGCTCTGTAATATATTCCCAAAGTACCACTTACTTCTCCTTTATATCAGCAATCACAGATGTGATAAAATGATTTTTATAGAGATTTGTTTAGTGTTTTTCTCTCCTTTCTAATGAGTTCTGAATGGGGACAGAAACTGGATTTTTTAATTTCTGTTAGGGAATATCTAGACATTCTATAACAGAAATAAAAAAGACATGATACTCAATACATACTCATTTAAGAAGTTTATTAATAAATTTTAAAAACCATGGGCTTTGATGTCACATGAATCCGGGTGTGGAAACCTATAATACTTTTCACGAAAGTTGAATCTTATTTTAATGTTCTCAATTTTGTCGTATACAAATTGGATATAGTGAGAACTGAAGAAATAGATGTAAACAATCACATAAATGGTAGTTCTCATTATTATTTAAATGCTTTATAGTACATGCAGGGATTTAGGAAAGAGGAGGGTCTCGTATACATTTCTTTTTTTCCAATTCAAGGTAGTGTAGAAGTTCATAGGAAATAAAGCTCATCTGCTGCAGAAATAAGGTTATTTTAATGGGCAATATGTATTCTCTGGGTGTCCTGCTGCATAAATAAGTGGTTTCTGCAAGAGCATCCCAAGTATAGACCTAACAGTGGATTTCTATAATTGACCTATGTATTGTCTGTGTTGCCTAAGCATCACCTTTCTGTAGTTAATTAGTTTGCTTACTTGAAGCACTAACAAGGAACATAAATAGAAATAAGAGTTCAGAAAAAAAAACTTTCTTTCAAACAGTTAAATTATAAGAACTGTTTTGCATTTTATTCCATAAATACAGCAATTGAAGTTAATCCTGAGAATTAGACATTTGGCCGCCTCTGCCCATCTATCTTCTGGAAAGTGAGTTTTTCTGGCTTTTCACCTCTGCCCTCTCATAATTGCCCTTCATTGTAGGATAGTTTTCTCATTGCCTTCAAGCTGCCTGGCAATTTAGGAAGCAGTAATAGGAAGGCTGCAGTTTATTTGTTAAATTGTTTGCTTGAATTATGCAAGTGCCTTGCTGTGCTTTAATCTAAACTAATAGCATTCTTTCTAATGCTATTACACAAATAAGACACTAATAATTTAGCCTTTGTCCCTCTCTTACTAAGTGCAGAGTTATATATAAGGTGAAAAAAGACAAAGTTTACATATTTCCTTTAGCACTTAATATTATGCATATTGGAAAAAATTGCTATTCTTCCCCAGTATATTCAGGGTACTTTCTATGCAAAAAATCTCTAAATTACAACGCTGTTTCTGCTTGTTGAAAATACAGCTCAGGGGTTATATGAGTCTGATGTTAAAATAGCTTTGCCTTCATTTCTACAAGTGAATGCAATTTAGATAATTTACTTTCCCTAAAACAGAATTATATTCATTTATATATTTATTTTAAATTTATAAACCACAGAATTTACTCATAGTGTTCATGGTTCCATAATTTCTGATACATAGAGTTACATAACTACCACCACACATAAAACACAGAATTTCCCTATTACCCAAATAATTTTCTCATGCTATCTATTCTTGTCAATGGCTTACCCCACAACTTCCAAAAAGTAAGTACTAATATGGTCACCTGAATTCAAAGTTAAGAAGTAACATGTTTTTGTATTATAGATACTTGTTATAGGACATTTTTTAAGTCTGCTTAATTTTTGTAGATTTTCCTTCCTTTTACACCTAATCCAAACCTAGTAAGTTTTATGGAACTTAAATTTATTTAGTATTCCCAGAATGATGCTTTATAACACATATTTGTACAATATGACTAGGTGTTCAATGAATAAAAATGTCTCATGCTCATGTAAGTTTAGGAATCTTTGAATTAAACAATTTATATTCATAGTCACAACAAAATGCTTGTAGCGCAGTTTCCATTAATCACTTGAATAACAGGTAAGTGTGAGACACAAATCTATTTCATTTAGAAATACAGTAGATACAAAACAAGGCAGTTGAAACACACTAATTGAAATGTTATTTTGTGTATAAAGATTACTGAGGATCTATGCAAATTCAACCAGAAAGTCACACAGTCCTATACAACATAAACAGATATAAAACAGTTGGCCCCGGTTGGTGGCTCAGTGTAATGGCACTGACCTGCAAACCCGAAGGTTGCTGGTTAAATTCCCAGTCAGGGCACGTAATCGAGGTTGCAAGCCAGGTCTCCAGCCAGGTCCATAGCTGGAAGCAGGTGAAAGGCAACCACACATTGAGGTTTCACTCCCTTTCTTCCTCCCTGCCTGCCCATCTCTGTAAAGATAATGAATAAAATCTTTTAAAAATTCCATCCACATTAAAGGATGTAGATGGGAACTTCCTACAAGTTCTTATGATTATGGAGACTCAAACACAGTATCTGAAATTGGGGCTCAAAGTTAGGAATTGGGAATGGCTTTGAAATCTTGTATCCCATTAGCACAACACAGGTCATAGATAGGGTTGATAGCATGGATTGAATTGATGGCATTTTATATCCAATATAAAATGTTGCAATTGATTTCTTATTTTTATCTGACATGGTCAAATGCCTGTTACATTACCATAAAATAGTAAATGTATGCTTACATGGTGTTAGTGAGTAGTTTTTCAAGTGCATTTTCTCAGAGTGGTCATAGGATTTTGCATACTCAATCATCAATTTCAATAAACTGAGAAGAATGAGCAAGGGCCAGTCTGATGCTGGAGTTTTGATAAATCAATATTACTTCTCTGGCATAGGAATATATTTGATAAAAATCAGAAACACTAGTACAGGTTTTAATATTATAATAATTCATAGATGCTTTTAATGTAAGCATAACAGGTCAATTATAAGTCTAACCAAGTTGATTATTTGCAAATTCCCGCAGTGAAGGATAACTGCTATGAGAATTGCTCTCCTGCTATGCACAATAAGAAACAGGACACTTATGAAACATCAGCTTTCAGATGCTGAACTATAAGCAACAGAGGACTTTTTGATTTGATTTAAAAGATCCAAGAAAATAAGATATAACTTAGTCTCATCATTGTCTAATCATTGGAGTCAGTTTTTAGGCCACAGAGCATAGGACTGAGGACATAAAGATTAGGTCTTGAAAAGGCCTAGGCAGAGCTTATAGTTCATAATGCTGGATAAGAGGAGGTATGCAGAGAGGGAAGGATTGGTGGGGGTGAGTGGGAGGAGGACAAAGGGCAGGGAGGGGGAGGGGAGGGGGGAGAGAGAGAGAGAGAGAGAAAGGAAAAAAAAGGAAAGGAAAGAGAAGGATAACAAGTGGAAAAGGAGACCCCAGTCATAAGGAAAAACAAGAGGAGAAAGATGAAGAAAGGAAAGGAAAGAGAAGGGAAGAGGAAGAGAGAACATGTCTAGCTGTGTATTGATCCGGGCATGGATGGGAGGAAACAGCAGATGGCTGGTAAAACTAGAACTGAGTTTTCACAGTCACACAAAAATAGAGAACTTGTCATGATCCCTCTGCATGGAATGTAGAAACCTCATAATACACGACTTTGCATAAAACAAAATAAAGTTTAAACAAGTTTCAAAAAGATAAAACTAATGTGCAAATGACTTAACTGCATTCTGGAACAAATTTCAGCACTATTTAAAAGAATACAAAATATTATAGTACTCAAAAATGCTAATCTATAATATCTGCAATGAAATCTCAACACAAATAGTGGACATACAAAGAGGCAGAAAAGTATGACACATGGGAATTTAAATCAATCAATAGAAACTGATTCAAAAAGGATAGAAACTACAAAAAATAGAATTAGTAAGGAAAAATGTTAAAACATTGAATGTACATGCATTTGATGAGGTAAAAGAAAAATGAAAAATAAATAGGTATTTTAAAAAATGTATATTTTCTAGAAATAAAAATGCAATAACAAAAATATTTTAATGTATGTTGGTTGTAATTAAAAGCAGAATAAACACTGAAGGAAAGATCTATGAACTTAGAGACATAGTGATAGAAAATACAAGAATTTCTATTCTCACTACTCTTATCCTACATTAAAACACTGCTATAAGAGAAGGGAAAAATTAAAATGAAGTTTTTATTATTTATCTAGAAAACTTTAAAGTGTTATCAAAAAATTGGCTAGAACTAAGAAGTGGGTTTAAGTACATCACAAAATGTCAAATTTACATGTTAGCAATAAATAATTGGAAATCAAAATAATTTAATACTACTTGCAGTGATCTTAATATCACATATTTTAGCATTTAAATGCAAAAAAATATTTGAGGACAATTGTAGCATGATTTATACAAAGCCTATAGACTAAAATAGCATTGTATAGAAAATTAATGATGATCAAGAGATGGAAATTCAAGTGTCTGTCAGTACCCAAAACAATTTGGAAAAGAAAAATAAATCACCACGCAGTAGAAAGAAAGAAAGTCCTATCTTTCACGGCAGCATGGATGGAACTGGAGAATATCATGCTAGTGAAATAAGCCAGTTGATGAAAGACAAATATCATATGATCACATTTATAAAAGGAATCTAATGAACAAAATAAATTAGCAAACAAAATAGAACCACAAGTATGGAAACATGGAACAGACTGAAAGTGAACAGAAAGAGGTGGGAGGGGTATAATGGTGGAAAGAAGGGGAAAGAGACTAGACAGAATACACATATGATGACAACAGTGTGGGAATTGACTGTGTTGGGGGTGGGTGGGTATAGGTCAAAGAGTGAAAACTTTGGAACTTTAATAGAATAACAATAAAAGTGATTTAATTTTAAAAAGTTGTCATAAGGTAAAAAAAAACTTACACAGTGATGCATGTCAATTATATCTCAATAAAATCAGAAAATATTTTTTAAAGATTAAAATAATTAAAAGGATACACAAATATAAAAAATCAAACTTACATTACCTGATTTCAAGATATACTGTAATACTGCAGAAATGAGGATAATGTGATGTTGGCTTATATCTTTTTAAAAAATGAATCAATGGACTATAATAGCAAATCCACAGATTAATTCTATATATAGCCAAATGTCTTTGACAAATGTACCAAGAGGATTCTGTGTACAAAGTCTATTCTTTTATCAAATAGTGCTAAAATATAGAATATCCATATGAAAAAAGAGAATCTCAATTATTGATTGATATCATATAAAAAACTCAAAGTGAATTATACATCTAAACATGAGTGATAAAACATAAAACATTTAGAAGAAAACATAGATGAGCTTTTAAAGTTTATGTGGATTTTTGTTAGATTTCTTAGATAAATCACAAAATCAAAAACCATATAAAAATAATTACTAATCTGTCTTTCATCAAAACTCAAATATTCTGCTATTCAAAAGATGCTCTTAGAAAATAGAGACCAGGCCCTGACTGGTGGCACAGTGGATAGGCACTGGCCTGAGAACCCAAAGGTCACAGGTTCGATTCCCAGCCAGGCACATAACCAGATTGCAAGCCAGGTCTCCAGCCAGGTCTGTAGCTGGAGGCAGGTGAAAGGCAACCATACGTTGATGTCTCTCTCCCTTTCTGCCTCTCTCCTTTCCCCTCTCTCTAAAAATAATAAATTAAATCTTTAAAAAAAAGAAAATAGAAATATACTTGTAAACTATATGATAATGGACCTGCACCCATATGCTATTAATATTTTATTTATCAATTTGACTGGGCTAAGAAATGCTCAGAGAGTTGGTAAAATATTATTACTGGGTGTCTATGAGGGTGTTTCCAGAGAAGATAAGTAAGCATTTAAATCAGTGGGCTGAGCCATGTGAGCAAGCATCATCTAGTCCCTTGAGGTCCTGAATAGAACATAGGTGGAAGAAGAGTTAATTCTCTCTCTTCTTGACCTGGGACATCCCTCTCTTCTTGCCCTCAGATGCAGAAGCTTCTGATTCACAAGCATTTTACTCTAGGGACTATCAGTGGCTCCCCAGTTCTCAGACCTTCAGTGGTGTTCTGGGATCTATTCCATTATCTTTCTTGGATTTTAGGCTTCCTGACTTGAACAGATTTATAATATGTGCTTTCCTGGTTCTCCAACTGGCAGATGGCAGATTGGGAAGCTTTTCCTCCTCCATAACCATGTTAGCCAATTACTTTAATAGATCTCTTATATATCTATATGGAATTGACCCTTGAACAATGAATCGATTAGTGGCACAGACACCTGCATAGTCAAAAATCCACATTAGGTTTTGGTGCTATGGTTAGCACGTTTACATCCAAAGGTTCAAATATCCTTGAATCCAAGTCATGGTTTGGAATCCACGGTTGTGAAGCTGGGGTTGTAAGACTGCTGTTGGGAATGTAAAAATTCTGTTTTGATTTTCAATTGGTTGAATCTTCAGATGCAACACCTGTAGATATGATGGACCAACTGTATTTATTGAAAAATATTTTGTATAAGGAACTCTCACAGTTCAAACCCATATTTTTCAGGAGTCAACTTTATATCCTATTGGTTTTACTTGGAGAACCATGACTAATTCAATTCAGAATATGTAAATTCAATACAACTCCTATATGAGCAATGATAAAAATCAAGTAGAGAAATGAACAAGCATTTCACAGAAGAAGAAATATGCATGACAAGTACAAGAAATAATTCTCAATATCATTTGTCATGAGAGAAAATGCAACTTAAAACTACAAAGAAACACCAATAAACACTCTTAAAAAGCCTGTGATTAAAAATCTTGAAAATGCCAAGTAGGTGAGAGGATTTGGAGAACTGGGCTCTCATGCATTGCTTGTAGGGATGCAAAATAATACTTTCACTTCAGAAAATAACTTAACAGCTTCTTATAAGGTTAAATATAAATTCACTGTAAGACCCAGGAATTCTACCTGTAGATGTTGAGCTTATAAAAATGAAAACACCTGTAACACAAAGTATTATATGTGAATGTTCAAAATAGCTTTATACAAGAGCCCAAAACTGGAAGTCTCCTAAAATACCTGCCAAATTCTAGAAGAAAAGATTAAAAGAAAACTGTGGTAAGTAGATTCATATGAAAATTCCCAGCCTTAAAATAAACTTATGCATAAAAAAAACATTATGATGAATCTCTAAATGATTGGTGAAGTGAAATAAGTTAGACTCATATTACCTGTAGTATGATTCCATTTATATGAAATGTTTAAAAAGGATAAACAAAAACTCTAAAATCAGAAAGTAGATTAGTGATTTCCAGAGTACAGAACTGGAGGAATGAATACTGTGTGCAAAAGTACTCAGGTTGAATTTTTGCTGTGATGGAAATACATAACTGTGTGCTGGTTGCACAACTGTATAGATTTGTAATAACAAACTAAATATGTATATTTAAAATGGGTAAGTTTTATGTACCTATTTTTTAATACTACATTTAGAGCATCTTTGGGTTCACAGAAAAATCCAGAGGAATGCATATGGTTTCCCTACACATTAGAGTACACTGCTGTCCAAATGCATGTTTAGTCTCCTGAGTTACTGAAATCACTCCTGAGAGTGGTACATATGATACAATTGATGATTACACTTTGACACATCAAATTACCCAAAGTTCACAGTTTACATTACTGTTCATTCCAGTGTTGTATTTCAACAAATGCATGTATTCATCATTATGGTATCATACAGAGTAGTTTTACTGCCCTAAAAATCCTGGGCTCTGTCTATTTGTTCCTCCTGCCCCAACCCTGGTGCCATTGATATTTTCACTATCTTGATTTTAGAGAGAGAGGAAGGGATAAAGAAAAAGAAAGAGAGAGAAACATTGATCAGTTGCCTCCCATGTACACCCCAACTGGGGATAGTACCCTAACTTTTTGACCAACTGAGTCACTGGGCCAGAGCTACTGTCCCCATAGTTTTGCCTTATGGAAAATGTCAGAGTGACATCATACAGCATACAGCCTTTCAGATTGCATTCTCTTTCCATGGCTAATTAGTATGCCCAAAAGTTTACAAGACAGTGTTCACACGATCAATACCAGCAGAGGGAAGGGGCAAAAAGCAAAATCGGGCAAAGGGAAGCTTTACATAAATCACCCCATGATGAGCTTCAGGGTTCTGAGATTAACAAATGAGGTAAGTTTGAACAACCTATACTGAGTCATTGGATGTGGCACACCAGGAAAGGATCTGCAGGGACCTTGATCTTGGACTTCCCAGCCTCCAGAACTGTGAGAAATAAATGTCTGTCTTTGTGTTTAAGCCAGCTTTTCTATATTTTGTTATATCAGGTCAAGGTGATTAGGACTAAGTATTATTGTGACATATACTTTCTATTAATATAGAAAAGAATATAGCCCTGGCTGGTGGCACAGTGGATAAGGTGTGGGCCTGCAAACCCAAAGGCTGCTGGTTAAATTCCCCAGCCAGGGTACACAATCAGATTGCCAGCCATGTCTCTAGCCAGGTCCTTAGCTGGAGGCAGGTAAAAGGCAACCATACATTGATGTCTCTCTCCCTCTCTGCCTCTCTCCCTTCCCCCTCTCTAAAAATAATAAGTAAAATTTTTTTAAAAAAAGACTAAATATTTTTGTAGGAATAAACATTTTTGCCTCAGTAATATCAAATTAACTTTCTCAGTTTTATTAAAATTAAGCCAGACACTTATAACTGATCCTATCTTTAAACAAGAGAATGCAGTATATACATGATAATATTTTAAACTGTTTATATTATTTTTAGCCAGATTAAAAGAGACATACATTTTCCTAACATATTTTATATCAAATTACTTTGGTTTTTAAAATTTGCATGGTATATACTACTGCAGGTGTTGTTAGGTATATAAATCTATATTTGTTTTTATGTATAAATAAAATATGCTTTTATCATTTAAATTATTTATCTTTGCCTTATCTCCCAAGACATGAATTGGGAGAAAAATATTTGCAAAACACATATAATGAATTCTCCTCTGAGCCTCCAGAAATAACTCTTTATCTCCATTTTTGATTTCTATTAGAACTATAAGTGAATAAATATGTGTGGCGTTAATCTACTGAATGCACCATAATTTCTTAAGTCATTCATAGGAACTAATTCATTTGGTTGTACCCTGAGTCTAAGTAGAACCTGTTGAGGAGACAAGGGCTTGCAAATCCCCCATGAAATGACTTGGTGTGGGGAAAAATACAATAGAAAATTGTAATTACAGAAAATCAATGTTCTGAGATATTTTTGCTATGTGGCTGTATGGATGCTAATAATAGAAATGAAGTCTAATTATAGTCAAAGAAGAAACTTCAAATTACTCAACAGAGTTTCACTCTTGCTAATCTGACGTACTTTTTTTGGATTGTTAATTGAAGTTTGAATTGAGAGAAAACAGATTGTCTAGCTTTGTCTTAAGCAGTCCATTTTCTTTCAGTTATTAAAAAAAAGAATCTGATGAAATATTTAAATGAAAACAGGCTTTTCTAATAGTGAACATTTAATTTCTCATCAGTAGACTAGTGCATTTTGGTAAATAAGACACTTAGAATTTAATTTCCAATTAAAAGAAGAATCCCCATGAGTTCCCTGAACATCTTGTTAAGATGAAATCTTCAATGACTGTTTATATTTGCTCCTTACTGTGTTATGGGACGCATAAGGTTGTTTGCTACAGTGAAGTGGAAAACAAAACAGCTATCAGCAACAAATAATTCTCCTTGATTTAGGACCAGAAGCCAATCAATACATACAAGCACTATTAACTAATTAATAGGTACCTTTAACTTATTTTAGATTTTATAAAATCTATGTAATATAATATATAACATATTAATTTGTGATTATCCCAAAACTTTTTATTCCCATCAGTAAAAATATACCTAATCATCAGAAACTTAGGCCTATCAGCATTATTATATTTTAAGCTTTAATTTGTACCTTTGAAACAATAATGCTCTATTATTTGTTACCATATTATTAGTTTATTAACTCTCCCATGCAAACCAAGTCTATTTTTAGCAAGAAAAAAAGGACAGTGATATTTTAAAATTAAAATCCTAGCTCCTTTGACGGTTTTCTAGTTAATAAGATTCTATATTAATTGTTTCTTGCCTGAAAAACACCTCATCCTATAATACTTAACTAGATGTACTAAACTTTAGCTACACTGATTTTCTACCAGCTAAATTTTAACTCATGGTTACATTTGTTGACTTTTCTGTATTGAGATAAACTTTTTTGTTGGACATCAACCTTTTCAATGTTCTCCAAAAAAATTAATTAATTAATTGTGGTCAATTAATTATTGACTATGAATGAATTCATAGTCAATATTCCAGAAAATATTCAAATGGGATGGTGTCTTATAGTTTCTGTGGGTATCTGTTAACAAACTTCTAGAAAACTTCCAAAGTTAGCTTAAAATTAAATTAAAATATTGTAATAAATATTTTCCCATATTTTAAGAATTTTATTTAAACTTTATACTCTGTATATAGTCCTAAATCAAAACAAGAAGCTATAAAGTCAAAAGGTTCTTATAGTGACTGTTTATTAATAAATTCAACATGTTTGTGGAACTCAAATAGTTTGCTTCAATTTTTCACTTTCTAAAACTTCATGGTAAATAGCCAAATTTTTAAAAATATACTTGTGAGGTCATAATGTTGGAGACATTTATAAAGAGTATCAGTAGCCTTGGCTGGTGGCAAAGTGAATAAGACACCAACCAGCCTGTGAACCCAAAGGTTGCTGGTTCGATTCCCAGCCAGGGCACATAACCAGGTTGCAGGCCTGGTCTCCAGCCAGTGCTGTAGCTGGAGGCAGGTGAAAGGCAATCATACATTAATGTTTCTCTCCCTCTCTGCCTCTCTCCCTTCCCCTCTCTCTAAAAATAATAAATAAGATCTTTCAAAAAATTTTAAGTATCAGTAAAAGTAATTCTTAAACAATGAATTGCAATAAAAGGTATATATAAGTACAATAAACTGTTTATTTAAGTAACACATCCATATCATGTTTACAATTAATAGTCAAATTTGTTTCACTGTCCATTTAAAATATATATGTATGATAATCATGACTAGTATTTGCTTATCTTTTAGACCACTGTAAATATTAGCCACAAATCTCTTGTGCAATAAAAATATTGGTGTTTATTTTAACCATGTACCACATGAAACAAAAGAAAATGTAAGTGGTGGACCCAATTTTAAGCACAGAGGTGGCAAAAGCAAGTTTATTTATAGCAAAAATACAAATAAATAACAGAATAATTAGTAAGTAATATATAAGAATAAACAGTTTCAAGTACTCACATTTGTAAACCTACTTTTGCCTACCCCTGGATTCCCTGCTAACTCTTATTTTTTCTTTTGGTCTTCATGAAAGTGATAACATTACTTATTGAATTTTATTTGAGCACAATACTTAGAACATAATAAGTAATAATGAACACAAGAACAATTTCCACTTGGGTGAATTGCATTTGTTCTTTCCTATATATTTAAGGTACTTAATAACAAACACAACTTATGGAATATATAATGTTATAAATAAAAGAGAGATAAAACAAAGTAAAAATCAGTATGTAAAGTAGTTAAAATATATGAAAGTACCTGGTAGTAATCACATATTTTTTCCAAATGCAAAATTTGGCACTGATATAAGAGATATGATAGAGCATTCATCAGGCATTTCCTCAAAAATCAAAGTAAAAATGACCACAATCTGTATGCTTAATCAGTAGTTATTGGTACATCACATATAGCTTAGTAAAAGTCATTTTAAACATATAATTTAATTGTAAAGTGTTCCTGGATAAAAATGGAGACAAGCTGAATCTAAATTTGAAGGTCACTATAGATTCCAGATGGTCTTATTAAGTGATAAAAATCAACTGAATGAAGGATAATAACTATAATAAGAAGCTGGTCTCAACTTCAGATTTAAATTTCTCTTAGACTTGCTATCTTCCCTGTGATTTTCTACTTGGAAACCACAATTAGTTTATTATTGCTTAACAGCAGGAAGACTTCTGAAGTTCAATTTTTTGAAGGTTGGAAACTCTCTTTGATTATCCCCCAGGACCCTAGAACTATTTTATAAAACTTTGTTTTAATATTTTTATCTTGATTCAAATCTATAAATTAAACTACATATTAAGTGCATTATGAAAGTTTATTACTTAAGCAGCTCAATATGATATTTTTGGAAGATACATACTTTTTCAAAGCAATGTGCATAGTTCCATTGAAAATTGCAGGTGATGAATATATTATGACTGTGTTTGTATTTTTAAAACTATACATCTGGTAGTCTTTAAAATGGTACACAATCTATTGAGAATGTAAATTACAAATGTCGATGGTGCTTGTGGGTACTACCCTTAAGATAAAATATAAATAATTGGTCCAAACAGCAGTCAAAATACTGCATATGAATCAAGACTGATTTATATACTTTAAATAAAAAACTTTATTTTTCCATCTCAAGACCTTTATTCTTTTTGACCACTATTAATTTCTCTAGGACTATAAAGCTAATTTATTCTTATAATATACCCTATTAAAGAACCTGGAATATCCCTTTTTGAATATTAGCAAATGATTAAAGTATCATAAATAATACCAAATTATCAAATTGCTTTGTAGATAATTATTTTAGCAGGATAGAACATGCAACAGAAGAGCAAATAGATGCTCAGGGAAATATGAGAGGTTGTTTATGTATATTTTGTGCAGTACATAATGCATGGCCAGTCCTCTATAACTGTTATTTTTATTAATATTTTCAGCCAGTATGGTAGAATTTTCTCTGGAGAAGTAGTAACATTTGTAATAGCCAATTATTTGTCTTTAATTAAATTGCCTTTAAGGGCATTTCCCAAATTGATGTGTCTTGGGACAGTGAAGCTGTGGGACAATAACTGAGTTTAAATGAATTTTCAAAAATTCCCTGTGGTTAAATATATTTCCAAGATGTTTCACCATCGTGGGTAGTTTATATGCTAACACTTAATGTAAATCTACACCAAGTGGTATTTTATGGAGAATTTCTTAAATTTGTGTGGTCATTAACTCTTCCATTACCCGTGACTCGTTATAAAATTCCTGCTTCGGAATTGCGTTTGCATTCAGCTAACATCATAAACCCTGGTTTTATTTTTCAGGGGCAAAACAAACCTCCTAGAGTTTTGAAAATGTTAATTTCAGTTTTACTTGCTCTTTTTCAGTCTTGAGGTGATTTCATCATTATTACATAGATTCTGGTGGTTTTGGTTTTTTTCTTTAGCTCAAATAGCTAACATAACATTTTTTATTATAATAGTACACCAGAACATTTCCTAAAATATCATGTAAAAACTGACTTCCTTGCCTTTTAAAAACATTCACCTGAAACTTCTCTAGTATATTTTAAATTTAATTGCCAACTTTTGTTCTATTCCTAAGTAATATTACCCAGCATTTCTTTTCCTTTCACAACTACTAATGTGGAAAGTATACTTTACTATTCATCATTGAAACCATACAGATTAATATTAAAAATGGAGACTTTTCAATGTCAATGGAAATCAAGTATAAGGCAAATTCAGGTAATCACTAAAACATTTCTTCAACTGAATGAATTATCATTATATTGATAGAGTCTTCTATTTAAATAAAATTGATTAATTAACCCATTGATAGAAACATAACACTATAATGCAGTTTCTCCCAGTTTCAAGCAATACAAATGTATTGAAATAGATGCAAGTGAATTCAGCTATGTTACTTTCAAGGTATCTTTGTGATCAGTCCCTCATTATAAAGATTTCAACAATGACAGTCCCTCAATGGAACATTTCTTTGTTTGTTTTATTGTTTTATTATTTTTAAGTTTCCCCATTATGATTTTATTGAATCATGTATAATTTTTTTTAATACTTTATTATTTTTAGAGAGAGGGGAAGGGAGAGAGTCAGAGAGGGAGAGAGACACCAATGTATGGTTGCCTTTTACCTGCCTGTAGCTGCCTTTCACCAACTACAGACTTGGCTGGAGACCTGGCTGGAGACCTGGCTTGCAACCTGGTTATGTGCCCTGGCTGGGAATCGAACCAGTGACCTTTGGTTTCACAGGGCGGCGCCTAATCCACTGTGCCACCAGCCAGGGCTGTTTTATTTGTTTTATATACCTTACATATATGTGGGATAAATTAGACTATAAGAGACTAAAACCCATTATGTATCAGGTTCAATCTTTCCTCAATTTTTGTGAAATGTTGAGAGCTTAAAAAGCAAAGGGTAAAACTTTGTATACTCAACAAAACTAAATGTGTATTATTTAGTTATTAATACACAAATAACTAAAATATAATTTAGAAAATGCTAACTGTGGCCAATGATTGTTAATGATGTGTAACAACACTCAGAGGATGAATAAATTACTGTTTCCTCATAAAATCTCCTATGACATTGTAGAGGAAATGATGTCTATGTAGTTAACATTGCAAAAGAAATAAATAACTTAGTCTTTTAATTTTTACCTTCACCTACCTTCCTACTTCTGAGTTAGGAGTATGGTTTAAATATAGAGTTGTGTTCTTTCGTATTCCCAAAATACTTAGTAAGAGAGTGATGTATATTTTTAAACTGTCAAGGCTCAAGAGATTTTGTTAAAAATCTTTTGATTGAAAACCAAGAACCAGTGTTTTAGATCCAGATTTGCCTGTTTTCACTCATACTTTAGAGTGAATGCATCTTTCAGGTGCATTTTTTTAAGTCAAAATGGTTTATTTAGGACAAATAATGTCCATCTTCTGAATTGCAGATTTGAATTATTAAGTAGTCTAGAATAAACTTTAAGTTCAGATCTTGTAACATGAAAATGAAATAGCTCTAAAATAGTATCTCTCACCAAATGGCGTTGATCTGGAAAACTTAGTTTAGGCGTGATTTGTATCTAAGAATGAGTCTTCTTGATGTAGAAAGACTATCCTCTGGCAAAGTAGACATTTTCCATAAGGCACAGGTGTTATGTTAAAGAATACACTATGTAAGGCAGGCACCTGTCTAATTAAAAGATGTTAATTTACTGATTAGTAGAGCCAAGTAGCGATTGTTCTATTTTCTGCATATGTCAGTAACAAATTTATGTTATAAATTTGTGAAATACACATTCTGAAATAATTAAACATTAATTATTTTTCTTTATATTTGATTATCAGATAAGAACTATGCTAAGGTGTAAACTTTGTACTGTATATTAAATATCTACTGAACTAATTATTTAAATAAGACTATAAGACAATTATAATAGCATGGATTAATATTTTAATCTCAGCTATAATAGATAAGTTCTTCTTTGTTAGTTTAATTATTGTAAGTAGTTTATATTAATTGACTGATTTATATAAACTATAATTTAGATCCTACGGTAATCCTAATTGATACCTATACCATTTACCCTATATTTCTTTTCTTTCTTTATTATGTTAAAGACTGGTCTGATTGTTTTAAGATTGACTAGCACAAATATATACCTGTTTATGATATCTTTCTCCTTAACTTTTTAAAGAAAATGTCCACGTTAAATAATTATATTAAAATATACTTTTTCATGCACCCATTTTATCCAAATTATAAGAGCTATTTATAGAGGAAACTTTGCATGTCAGAAAATAATCCTCTGCCCAAAATGATAACAAACAAGAACCATAAAGAAGAAAATTAAAGGAACTGAATTTTTCAAGAATGAAAAACTCTCTGACCTACTATGCAACCATCTCTAAGAAAGCAAGGGATGTGAGTGTTAGTTCACTTTTATCCTGACTATGAAAGGAGTCCTGGTTGTTAAAACATCTGAATGTGAATATAAGACTGAATATTTTTGCATATTAGATGAGTTAGTCATTTCAAACAAAGCTTCCCAAGATGCTGGTGGATGTAATTTTATTCCATTATGCTATTATCTCTGTATTTTTTAAATGCCTGCCATAAATTTGTGACTCCAGAAAAAATTCCCTAATTTATCAAATTCATGGGGCTTATAGTATATATTTTTGTTTATTTAAAAAGTAAACTTACTTTCCAGTTGGAGCTGACTGCTAGAATATAAATTATAAACTTATTTTATTTTAGACTACAGTACCTATGTGAAGGGGGATAAGGTATACAGTATATACTCACACACACACACATACACACACACAGTAGTCATATTTAATGATATTATATAAACACATATATGTGTGTGTTTATTATTTATTTTTTGGTAATATGTTAAATATTCTATGTACAAAAATGAGACATTAAAAAAAACTTATTTAATATATTTTATTTACTTTGCTATTACAGTTGTCCCAATTTTCCCCCCTTTGCCCCCCTCCACCCAGTACCCCATTTCCTCCAGCAATACCCTGCTTAGTTCATGTCCATGAATCATGCCCATAAGTTCTTTGGCTTCTCTATTTCGCTTGTTCGTCTTAACAACCAAGTCCGTTCTGTAACCACCAGTGTGTACTTCTTTTTTTTCCTTTCACATCCAGACAATTCACCATTTAATTACTGCCTTCTGTCAGCTTCTCAAATCAAACTAATACAAAGTTTTCTTTCCATTATTCCAAAATGCTTACATTAATTCATTTATTTAAAGAATTACTCTTTTAAGTAATATGAATTGCAATATTACCAAACACATGCAAAAATACATTTTCACCCATACATATTTTTACACATATTTAAAGTACATACTGGATTTTGAAGAGTTAATACAAAAAAATGAAAATATGCCAATAGCTTATATAATAATTACATGTTAAATGATAGTATTTTAGATATATTGTAGCAAAATTAGGCACATTTTTTTCTTCTTTAATACTTATTTTACTCTGGAATGCTATTTTTGTGAAATATATCACAGCAATGGTGTATTGCAGACCTCACTTTAATGAAAGTTGTTCTAGAGATAGTGCCCAACCCATAGTAATAAATGAATTTGGTTTTTGAGTCAGATTCTCCCCATTCCACATTACAACTCAACTTTATTTTAAGTTACTGGAACTACAACTTATTATTTTTGGAGTTTTTCATCTTAAATAGTATATTTATTTATTTATTTAGGCTGTGCAAAGGTCTTACTTCTTTCAATACCCTCTGTTTTTCCTCTACAAATGTTTCACAAGTTGAAGTCTTCGGAAATAATGGCACTTGCAGTGCTCAGCCAGTCTGCAGAGTAAAAATTATTATGTCTGCTAAAATGAGATTAAAAATAAAAAGCCCTAGGATTTAAATAACTTTGTAGAATAGTATTCTAGGTATTTTTTGAATTTGTGGTTGACTTCCTATGTGGTCCTAAACTAACCCCCGAAAAATTTAAGAGTCTGTTGAGGTAGCGATTAGGTATTTTCACATATCAATAATAAAGTTTACTATAGCATTCACTCCTTTTCCCAAGCATCCCCAGTTTGGGGACCTTCATAACTGAAAATGTATATTTCCATGATTTATTTGAAAGGAATCTCATCTAATTTACATGCTAATATAATAATATATATTATCTATTTACACAAAACATATAGTTTAGTAGTTTGCAACTTCCATCCAACTTGGTCTTCATTCTCAGCATCTTTTCTAACCTAAAGATTGACTGATTTCACAACACAACCATGACCAGTTGGTTGCTATTTAAAACATAAATTGCTAACATGCCAGCCTACAAACCTAAAGGTTGCTGGTTTGACTCCCCAGCCTAGGCATATAACCAGGTTGCAAGCTAGGTCACCAGCCAGGTTCATGGCTGGAGGCAGTTAAAAGCAACCATACAATGATGTTTCTCTCCCTCTCTGCCTCTCTCCCTTCCTCTCTCTCTGGAAATAATAAATAAAATCTTTTAAAAAAACCCAAAACTAAAAGATGTTTTAAAAAACAATTGCTAACAAAATCTATATATTACACATCCACAAATAAGCAAATATTTTGTAACAGTGAATAAGATAGCATGTCTTCTATGTAATACACACCCACATTTTCTTACTTTTTTCTTCTTCCTTAACTGCATTTGATTTTTCTGAGTTATTGCAAGTAACTTAATTTTCCCATATTGTGAATTGATCCCAATCTAAGAAAACTTAACCTATAATGCAGATATAGGTAATATACAAAATTGTACCTTATTTAGTAAAATCTATTTATAACAAGATCACTTTAAAGCATTCATAAGTTAAAGTTGGTTCTTATCCATTTAGCTGCCCTATATCTTTTGATTGGTGCATTTAATCCATTTACCTTAGTACCTGTGTTCCTGTCTCTTTGATTCTTCATATTTTTAAAGCAGACCCTTTAGCATCTCCTGCAATGCTGGTTTGGTGGAGATGTATTCTTTTAGACTTCTTTTGTCTGGGAAACTCCTTATTTCACCTTCCATTTTGAATGACAGCCTTGCTGGGTAGTGTATTATTGGTTGCAGGCCTTTGTTTTTCATTGTATGAAATATTTTTTGCCATTCCCTTCTAGCTTATTTTGTTTCTATTGAGAAATCAGCTGATAACCTTATGGAAACCCCCTTGTATGTTATTAGCTGTTTCTCTCTTGCTGATTTTAGGATTCTCTCCTTGTCTTTGAAATTTGCCATGATGTGTCTTGGAGTGGGCCTGTTTGGGTTCATCTTCCTTGGAACCCTCTGTGTTTCCTGAGTTTGCATGACATTTTCTCTCCTCAAGTTAGGGAAGTTTCTTATCATTACTTTTTCAAAGAGGTTTTCTATCCCTTGCACCTCCTCTTCTCCTTCTGGTATCCCTATGATATGGATGTTATTACATTTCATGTTGTCCTGCAGTTATCTTAAAACCTTTTCATTCTTTTTCAATCTTTTTTTTCATTTTGTTGCACTTGCTGGGGATTTTTTTCTACATTGACCTCCAGCTCCATGATCCAATCCTCTGCTTTCTCTAGCCTACTTTTGATTCCTTCTACTGTGTTCTTCAATTCACAGTAGAAGGAAGAAATTGTATCCTTCATTTCCTCCTAGCTCTTATTGATTGTTTCTATGTCCTTTTTAATGCTGGTGTAGTTCTCAATAAGTTCCTTATAGCTTTCTTGGAGATCTTTGTAGTTCCCCTGGAGTTGTTTGTAGTTTTCCTTGAATTCCCTTAGCTCATTGAGATTCTCTATCATCAATATTTTGAATTCCATGCCTGATAGTGTGCTCGTCTCTATTTAATTTTGCACTCTTCTTGGGAATTCCTCCTTTCCACTTGCTGAGGGTTTATTTCTTTGTCTCCCCATTTTAGGTGGCTCTTGTTTGTTTCTGCTTCTTAGATTGGTCTGCTTTGATTTACTGTCTTAGTGATGGGACCTTCTGAGGTGTGGAGATGCACTTTTCCCACTTCCTGGATATGTGCTTGGTGACGTCAGCTCATGTCCCAGTCTGGACCTAGTCAGGCAGTTGGAGACTACCAGAGATCCACTGTCTTTGTCTCCTTCAGTTGTTAATCCAATCAGTCTGTGATCAGTGGTCAGTTTTAGGCACCTCTGGGCAGGGCAGATGAATTCAGTAGTTAATCCAATCAACCTGTGATCTGAGGTCAGGTTTAGGGACTGCTGGGTGGGGTGGATTAACTCCTATGGGTAGGGCTGTAGCTTCCCCTCAGACTCCTGCCCTTTGGAGAAGAGTGGTCTTCTGGCTGTATGGGGGATGGGTTAGCACTGGACTCATAGGCTGCTCCCTCAACTCTTCCCCTAAAGCCACTGACCCAAATCTTCCTTAACTGTCTGTAGTCCACTGTGCCCTTTCTCTGCTGGAGCCCAGGGTAGGTGGGTCCTGCTGTATTTTCGTGCATGGTCCCTTTAAGAATCCAGTCTCTATGTCAAGCTGGCTAAACCTGGTGACTTTTTGCTTTTCACAGCTGGGTGCTGTTTACTCTCAGTTGTGTTGCTGTAGGCTGGGAAGCCCAGTTGGGGGTTTAGATCCCACCCTTCTGATGGAGCCCCCCACTGCTGAGATGTTTCTCAGTCCCTTTAGCTGCCACCCGTGGGAGCCCTGCCAGCCTCTCGTGTCTCCACACTTCCTACAAGTCACTTTGCGATGAACTGGCTCTTCTGTTCTGTCCATGGTAATAGACTTCTCTTCATTTGGTGTTCTGTTGGTTATTCCGGATGATTTCTTCCCAATTAAGTTGTATCCAGGTTAGTGTTGGGAGGAGATTGGTGTAGCTCCACTTACTCCTCTGCCATCTTGGTTCTCCAGACCTAAAAGTGAGACTTTTTAAGCTCACAGATAATAAGATTTTACTTCCTTGCAGAAAGCATAACTGTAAATTTAATGATCGACCTGATTAACGTGATTGAAAATACAGATCTCATCAAACAGATATTTATTTTCTCATTTTTTAAATTTTTTTTTATTAAAAGATTTATTATTTTCAGAGAGAGAGGAAGGGAGAAAGGCAGAGAGGGTGAGAAACATCAATGTATACTTGTCTTTCACCTGCCTCCAGCTACGGACTTGGCTGGAGACCTGGCTTGCAACCTGGTTATGTGCCCTGGCTGGGAATAGAACCAGCGACCTTTGGGTTTGCAGGCTGGTGCCTTATCCACTGTGCCACCAGCCAGGACTATCTTTTCTCTTTAAAACTTTTAAAGTAAGGTGACCACATAACTTAAGTTTGTTTTCCATATATTATTTAACTTCTCTGTGAATTCCCACATTATGTATAATTTCTTTACTTGAAATTAAATGACTATGGGATCCAGAACAATTTACCATTATGAACGCAAAGGCTGATTCTGTTTCATTTCTGTGGTTTTACAAATGCACAGATGAATGACAGATAGTTACATATTTGATAGCTGCAGTTACAAATAAAAATAAAAATCCAGTTCCAAATAGATTTTATCATTCAGTTACATCAATAATTGTAGAGGTATCAATGGTTCCAGGATTATCTGAGTTAACAGGGCAATGATGTTTTCCAGGACCCAGTTTAGCTTTTTCCCCCATATTGCTGTCTTAAATTCTGGTTTCCTATCAAGATGGCTACAGCAGTTTCAGAAATCATAACATGTTTGACACTATCCAGAGGAAGAATAGAAAAATGCCTTTTTCTGAGACTGTCTTGCATTTCATTGGCCAAAACTTGATTATGTGCCCATCTCTGGACCAATTACTGTCATGGCAAATGAAAATAGTTTTGGACAAATAAAATACACTGCTAAAATTAGGTTAGAACTTGCCCTGAGGCTCAGGGCTGAAGATAGGAAGGATAGATATCTGAACAAAATCAGTATCTATTGTGGAAAAGGGGTGAATGAATGATGGGTAGACAACCTCCAGAATCTCCTACTGAAAGATACAAAACACACAGTCAATTAACATGGTATAATTGCTAATGGGCTCAGTAATTATATTTTAATGTAGCCACAGATTATTTGAAGAGATGGCTATCAACATCTATTGAATAAGTACAGCAAAATATAAGCAAGGCATAGAAAAAAAATAATTGAGTATTGTGCTTTAGAAAGGGTGTCAGATAGCTAGAACACTGAAGAACAGTAGTGCATATATTATAAAAATTGTTTAATAAAAATTAATTGATTTTTGTATCCCTTTATGAAACAATATTTGGTACATTCCTGCTATTAGCACATATCCCAAAGAACAAACATATGACCATAATCTTAGTGCATTATGAACACTTGAATGAGGAACATATATTAGAAACAAATACCTTTATAATAAAATGTGACATAATCCTAAGAAACATGAAACCTCAGAAAAGAGGGCTAAATCTGGAGGTAGGAGAAAAAATTACCCATAGTTGCATAATTAATTTCCTAGGGAACAAATCAGTAACTAATTTTCCAACAGAGATTTACTCTTTTGCATTTCCTTCTCTCACACACATTTTATATTTACTATGGATTCAAAATAGCTGACTTTTATGTCAACTCTCTTGATTTTATTTTCTATTGAATGACCTCTAAAAGTGCCATGTAATAATATCTTCTTTTAAAAATACAAGATCAACACAAATCTATCATTATATTCATGGATTTCTGCATATTTTTAATGCCTCTGGTTGGTGATTTTGAGTTTCCTGATCACATTACAGTTCAGTCATGGTAAGAAAACATCATGATAGACTCTTCAGATATATCATTTATTACCGTTAAATATCAGAGCATGACATGTTTGTTGACATAACTTGCTTCCCTGGTATCAAGAACTGATAAAATAATGCAAGGCATTTTTGTAAAGGAATGTACTTTCTATACTATTTGGTTGAAATGTTTCTTTGGATAGTGTTAAATTAGCAATTTTCATAATTTAATCTTTTCCTCACCCAGATTCTTATTATTTTCTTATTGAAATATGAAATAATAATCATTTCCAAAATTGCTGGACATTAGTGCACAATCAAACTTATTTTTAACTTACATAATAAAACATAATTATAAAAATGGTATATAGGTTATTCTCTTAAGATTTGATATCAGTATAGTATTTTTTTTCACTGACTAGAAATTGAGATTTTTCTTAGGTCCCCTATTCATCATTACCATAAACAAGAGTCCAGAAAGATATACAAAGTAATTTTAGAAAGCAGACAAAGAATAATCACACAGCTTCATTATAGAGTGGAAATATAACTTCTAAAACCAATACAAAATTGTGGTAAATTTTATGGTTCATATATAGAAAATTTGTCTTCCCATTTGAAAAGGCCTGAACATCAAGGGGAAATGTGACCCACCAAATTATACTTAATATATACCTAAAATTCTAAACTTAAAAAAAAATAATAAAAATAACCATTTCATTGGACTCAAGGCCATACTGTGAGCTCCGGGGAGAAAAATGCAGATATATTCATTTAAAACACTTGGCGGGGATAAAAGAATAAGATAAGATCAACTAAAACTCTGCTACTTGAGTGAGCTGTGCTTTAAATTATATCACTGTCAGGTTTCAAATTCACCAATGAAGACTGAGACCACAAAACCCTAGACTATCACCACTGAGGCCAATCAAATGCAGTATCCTGTAATACATCCCAAGAATACAACCCTGACCTTTAACTGCTCCCACCATCAGTCTTCATTATTTCTTATTTTAATTAAAATAATCTGCTACAATCATTAATTAACAATTCTCTGTGTACAGTTGTAGGCCTACACACACACACACACACACACACATGCTCTTATTTAAGTATTAAAACCACCGCATCAATAATCCTTTACAATCTTTACAGTAGTAAGTACAGAGCAGCTAAGTAGCTTGTCTGAGGTCACACAGGCAGGCTATACAAAGCATGTACTTGAAATTCACTTAACATTTAATTAACTGCTTGAAACTGTACAATGGCTTTTAGTGCATCCACAACATTGTGCTACCAGCCCTGCTCTCTAGTGCTGTGTCTGGCAGTGTTGATTGGAAGGAGCCATGGTTGAGCTGATGCCTCTTTAAAATGGAAGCCCTGCAATCAAGCTTAGACATGTACATTATAAAACAAAAAGCCACAGTCAGGACATACACTAAAATTATTCACGTGTTTGTGGTCAAGGCAGGTGTAAACAAACCTGCTGTGCTATGAAAGTATAGCACATACAATTATAGTAGTAAGCTATACCATCTAAATTTATGTAAGTGCACTCTAAGGTTTGCTTAGAGATTACATATAAAAAATCATACATTGTTTTGGGGAATATGGACACTTTAATAATGTTATTTTTTTTCTATACATGAATATGGTATATGCTTCCACTTACTGTATCTTCTTCAGTTTCTTTATTCAGTGTTTGTTGTTCTATAATTTTCTAAGTACACATTTTTATATCTTTGGTTAAATTTATTCCGTTTTTCTTTGTTTGTTTTTTGTTTTTTGATGCAAGTGTGTATGGCATTGTTTCCTTAGGTTCCTTTTCTGATAGTTTATTAGTGTATAAAAGTACAACTGATTTCTGGATATTTATTTTGCACCTTGCTACCTTACTAAATTTATTTATCAGTAATAATAGTTTTTTGTGGAATCTTTAGAGTTTTACATATGAGGTCTATCCAGAAAATATTGATCCATGTACTATGAAAAATAGAGACATTTATTGAAAAAGATACAAAGAACTTGTACATAGGACTATGACACCTCAATCCCCTTTAAATTGCACATCTTGGGATCTCACACAGTTCTCCCAATCACTATTAGTAGCACTGTTGTATTTCCCTGAATCTCTTCAAGGATCTGAAATCTCTTCCCTTTCAAAGGCAATTTTAGTTTTGGGAAAAGCCAGAAGTCAGAGGGCACTAAATCTGGGTTGTTGGGGGAGCTGAGTCACCTGGGTGCTTTGCTGTTTCACCAAAAATCTCTGCACGAGACATGATACATGAGCAGGCACATTGTCATGATGAAGCTGCCAATCATTAGTTGCCCATAGCTGTGGTCTTCTGAATTATCTGACTGGTTTCCTTGGAGGAATGTTCAAGTTAATATAAAATTTGATGCAGATTTGTTGCTCTACTTGCTCATTTTGAACGCAATAGCCACAACAGCAAACCTACTCACTCAATGGCATCTACCATTGCCCTGACTAGTACAATCAAGCCATCATTGTTCACTCAAGTGCATTCCAGTCCACTGTCCTTGGCTGTAAACACAGACATTATAATCTAAAACATTTTCATAGCAACATATTTTCTGATATGTCTCCTCAGGCAAGGATAACAAAAGAAAAAAAAATGGGACTAACATTAAACTAAAATGTGTTTGCACAGCAAAGGAAAGCATCAACCAAATTAAAAGACAGCACACTGAATGGAAAAATATATTCACCAATGATACAACAGATAAAGGGTCAATATCCAACGCCTAACCAAAATCAAACAAACAACCCAATTGAAAATGGACAAAGGAGCTGAATAGACACATCCCCATAAAGGACATACAGATGGCCAACAGATATCTGAAACAATGCTCAACATCACTAATTATCAGAGAAATGTCAATTAAAACCACAATAATATACTATCTCACACCTCTCAGAACATCTATTGTTAATAAATCAAATACAAACCAACAAACAATACATTTTGGCAAGGATGTGGTAAAAAAGGAACCCTTGTGCAATATTTCTGGGAATGCAGATCATTGGTACATCCACTGTGGAAAATAGTATGGAGTTCCCTCAAAAAAATTAAAAATAGAACTGCCTTATGACCCAGCAATTCCACTCCTGGGAATACATTCAAAGAAACCAGAAATGCAGATTCAAAAGAATTTATGCAACCCTATGTTGACTGCAATGATATTTACAATAGCCAAGATCTGAAAGCAACCAAAGTGGGCAATAGATGAATGAATAAAAATGTTGTGATATATTTACATAATGAAATTATTTTCAGCTGTAAAAAAGAAAGAAATCCTACCCTTTGTGACAGCATGGATGCACCCAGAGAGCATTATATGAAGTGAAATAGGCCAGTCAGAGAAATACAAATACCATATAATTTCACTCATATGTGGACTCAAATCAACACAGTGAACAAACACAACAAGAACAGACTCATAGACTGACAGCTGTTAGAGGGTAAGGAGGTTTGGGGGTAGATGAAAAGTAAGGGATTAATGTTAAAAAAGAACAAAGCTCATAGAGACACAGATAACAGTATGGTGACTACCAGAGGGACAAGGGGGTGGTGGGGAGTTAGAAAGGCAAAGTGGGGATAAATAGTGATGGAATAAGACTTGACTTTGGATGGCAAATTACAATACTATATTCAGATGATGAATTATAAAACTGTACACTTGAAATATATATAATTTTATTAATGAATATCACCCCCAAAATATTTTTAAATAAACCATACAATATGCAATTTTTGTGTCTGGCATCTTTCAACTTAGCATGATACGTGGAGGTATATCCAAGTTATGCTATGTAGCAATATTAAATTCCTTATGAAAGAGCTCTAGGATTTGGAGCTAACATGAAGATCCAAGGGATGCATGAATGCTTCACCTAAATAGTCATTTTATTATGGAATATTTTCTTATATCTAGTAATGATAGAGTTCATTTATTTTCAATGACCCTGTCCCATAAAAATATAAATTGCAGATTTACTAAATAAGTTCCTTAAAGTATGTGCACCCTTGTAAAAGCATTCTTTACACAGGGCTCTCCTAACAAATATTATAAATGATTTTGCCTGAAAGTCTGTTAAATTACCATGTTTACAACAATATTTGGCCTGATGCTATTCTCCTTTTTTGAAGGTATCCTTAGTAACAGAATAAAACAAATTACAGGCATATTTTAAAGCAATTCCTTTTCACAACCCTTTCAATATCCTCCATCCTTTGTACTTCATGTTTTATAACATTTGTGAAGACTTTATTATCCAAAACAAAATTATCCTCTATCCTTTTACTCAAATTTACTATATAAACAATGAATTTTAAACATTTTAAATCCAGATTATTAAAGCCCCTCATGACATGGATTATGTTTTATTTTTGTAGGTTCACAGTACTAGGCTAACCCATCATTCTAGTTGGCATGGAAGAATTCATTTATAAATGCTTGTGAAATGGTAGGAGAAAAAATGATTTTATGAGAAACATTGCCTACTCTTTTTCAAAATATTGTAACTAAAGGATTCATAATAGAATGTCTAAGAAAAGCCATTTTAACCTTTCATCACTTACATATTATTTTTTTGGTATTTAGTATGTGTTAAAAAGAGACACCACATTACTTAAGGAACTGTGTTTCTGTAGTATACTCACCCCTCCACACATATATAGTAAAAATAATTCTATAAATATGCATATTCCAAATTATTCACTGCCTTTCAAAATAGCTGTAGTATAAGGACTGTAACCAATATACTGAGAAAAAAATGCTTCAATCATACATACAGTAGTAACATAAATTAAGTACTACCTTATTTTTGATTCTGTGACGAGAACATCAACTTAAAATGTGATAAAATAAAATTGCTTACTTTGACCTGGTGCTGGTCTTATGCAATTTCAATATCAATAGCTTCAGGCCTGGTGCTTTTATTAGAATAACACAGTAAATGTTGACTAGAAACCTGATCAGCAACCCAATGTAAAATGTACCTTAATAGTGGACTTACATAGCTGTTACTCATTACATAAAACAAGATGCAGATTCATTAAGTGATTGGGGAAATGAGAGAAAGAAAACATAAAATAATAAATCTGATTAATATATTCTTTCTCAATGTTTTTGCTTAATTTATTCTCCTTGAAAAGACAGTGTAGAATACCTTTGTAACCTTACACAGGCAGTTTTAAGGATTACAGGTGAAAATCAATTTCTGGCTCCTAATGGAGCTGTTAAAATTCTTAATCAATAAACAAAATTATAAAGATATACGAGAATGTTTGTCAGTTGTTATACTTTTATTATTAATTTATGATTTGCCAAAAATGCTAATATAAAAATAGCATTATTTGCTCAAAATTAAAATAATATGTAATACCTGGCATTTTTACAGTACTTTCATCACCATTAGTCAAAAATCCCTTTCGTATACATTATATATCTAGGATATAGCTGAATCTCTGCCATGGTTATAATTAATAGTGCTAAGAAATAAAAATAAAATAGTATTGGTGAAAAGTTCTCTATTTTGTAAAAGTGATATGACAAGATCAGAAGATTTGACAACTAAATTATATATTAAATTTGCTAAAAAGATCTATTGTCATCCACACTTTTATTATTATTTTATTATTAACCAATAATTTTGGATTTTCCATTGAAAACAAAAATTAATTCATATAAATAATACTCAGCAAACAACTTTAGTAATTACCTTCCTAGTTCTTCAATACGCAATAAATTCTATGGTTGATATTGGTGGGGCCATGTTACCATTGCTTACTAATAATTTTGATTTCATATCACTGCATATAAACCAACCCCCTTAAACTTAGTGGGTTTTGTGGGGTAACTGGACTCAGTAGTGTGGTCCTTGTTTGTTTATTTTTCATTAGTTTACAAGTTGATGCCAGGTATAGAGAAACTCAGCTGAAAGTTTTATAGGCCTAAATGTTCAAGATACTTCATCCACATGGTGATGTTAGTGGAGGGCTCTGAGCTCAATGGTCAATGTGAACTGATTCAAACTCCATTTGGAGTTTGGATAGCATGGTGGATGGGTTCCAATAGGAATGTGGTGAGAGGGAATTGCCTAAGGGTGAGCATAAATATACTGAAAAGCCAAGGAAGACTACATTGGGGCTCCGATGAATATCAATATTTTATTTTTATATTTTGGAGCACCCTTATTTTATTCAAATACAGTGAAGAAAATAAAGAAATTTATTTCAAATAAAGAAAGTCCCTCAATTTAGAATATTGATAAGCTATATATTGCTAAATTATAATCAAGTATTTAAAATCAGAATGCATTTTTAATGTACCAATTATCTTCCCCGATTCTCATCACTCTTTTGGATTTCTGGTTTTTCTCCTCTATAAAAATACATGCTCACTCAGATACATGAGTTTTCTTTTTAAAAACCTTTTCAGATGTAGCTCCTCACCATGTCCTGGAATACTTCAAATTCTGATATGTATGCTTTGATGTTTTGGTAAAATACACGAAATCAAACAGCACCCCTGACCCCCTTACAGGGCATTAGGTCACCATGCAGCTCTCAATCCTTAAACAATAATTAACATAAAATTTTAAGAAAGCTTGCTTCCTGTTTCTCAACTTATGTAGGATTCCTTATCAATGCTACAGAATCTCAGGGAAACATTTGAAGTTTAACACTGTTTCTTATTTTTTTGTTCTCCATTTGGCAGTGACTTGGTAAAAGCACATACATTTCTAAACCAAATATATGATCTTATTTATAAGTGGAATCTAATGAACCAGATAAACTAACAAGCAAAATAGAATCGGAAACCTGGCCCTAGCTTGTGGCACAGAGGATAAGATGACCAGCCTGCAAACCCAAAGGTCACTGGTTCAATTCCCAGCCAGGGCACATAACCAGGTTGCAAGCCAGGTCTCCAGCCAGGTCTGAGGCTGGAGGCAGGTGAAAGGCAACCATACATTGATGTCTCTCTCCCTCTCTGCCTCTCTCCCTTCTCCTCTCTCTCTGAAAATAATAAATAAAATCTTTAAAAAAATTCAGAAACATGGAAACATGAAACAGACTGACAGCAGCCAGGGGAGAGGGAAGATGGGGATAATGATAGAAAGAAGAAGAGACTAGACAAAGAAAATGCATGGATGACCCATGGACAACAGTGTGGGGATTGACTGTGGGAGATATGGATCGGTTGGGTGGAGAAGGGCAAAGGGAAAATTGGGAAAACGGTTATAGAACAGCAATTTTTAAAAAGAAAAATAAACAATTACAATCCTTAACCCTTCCCAAAATTCATGACTATTTTCCACTCAACGTTTATGTTTCTCTGATCTATCTATGCCTCTTATGTGCAGGGAGGCATTAACAGCCTCAGTGTTGGCTTCATGTATTTTATTGGAAATATTTCAGATCTCTATAAAATCTGAATTTGAGAGCAGGTCTTGTGAAATTATTACATTCCTCATACGAATTATGATTATAATAGTGTTAACTAAATATTTTCAAAGTGTCTGGTAATATTCTAAAGCAGTGTTCCTACCACTAAGAACTGTGCATGCAGGGGTTTTTATTTTATTGCTTCTAGGCTGAAAACCACTGGCCTTAGTACTTGAGATTTGATTTAATCTAGTTTCTTAAAACAACCCAATAAAACAGTTCAATTATTATCCCCATTTTACTGATATGAAAACTGCCCCAGTGTTTGTTATATAAGTCTCTGTAATTTTCTTTTTTTATATTTTTTCCAAATTAAATATAATGTGACTGGTCAAGAGAAATGAAGGTCAGAATTGGCTTCAGGGAGTTGATTTAAGGAGAACTGTATTTAAGAAAAATTGATTTAAAATAGAATTGATTTAAGGAGAGTTCATAAGAAAACTGGGTTTCAGACTCTTGATTATAAATAAAAGAATTGACTTTAACTAGAACACAATATTTTCCAATGTTTAGGTTTAGAAATATCTGTAAACACTTTTACTAAGCCATTACCAAATGGAGACAGAAAAAAAAAAAAAAAGCAGTTTCAGTCACCAGGAGTTTCCCCAAGATTCTGTAGCATTGATATGGATATCAATATTTTTTAAATGGGCACACATGCAAAAAAAGATTCTGAAAAACAGAAGTAAACCAGGCATATAAGAAGGAAACCAGAGCATTGTTTTGCAGGGTGAACTCTGATATCACTATGCACAGGTCATGTGAGGGAAGCATTACATTCTACACTTTGCCACAGGCAGGCTATTGCACCTTGTGAAGCAGTTGAATCCTACAGAATAAATGGGAAAGTATAGAAGACTGTAGATAATGTTCAAAGAGAGCAGAGGGATAAGTTCTCAGTGAAGGAGGTGGTATGCTAAAAAACTCCGCCATTGTTTTTTTGGCTTTCTTTGATTTGTTGGTAGATTTTGTTTTGTTTGTGTCAAGAAAGAAGTGGCATGCTTGTAATGCTGATAGTATACAAAAATATCAACACAAGAGAGAAAAAAGAAAATCAATGATGTAAAGTATATTAATCTTCATAATATGTACCCATTATGTTGTGAAAACATTGTTGTAATAGAGACTTGTAAGGATTTTTTGTTCAGAAATCACTACTACGGTTGAATTCTATACTCATAGGTTATAAGTGGAAATGCCCCACTTTACATATCCAAACTTTTTCTTTTAAATTCAAATTCAATTGCTCTTACTTGCATTTATTTTTATTTATTTATTTTTAAAAATTTCATTCACTACCCTCAGAGAGCAGTGCAGGGAGGGAGGAAGAAAAGGAGAGAAACATCATTGTATGGTTGCCTTTCATCTGCCTCCAGCTATGGACCTGGCTGGAGACCTGGCTTGCAACTGGTTATATGTCCTGACTGGGAATCGAACCAGTGACCTTTGGGTTTCCAGGCCAGGGCCTTATCCACTGTGCCACCAGCCAGGGCCTTACTTACATTTAGAGGTTGTTCCCTGGTGTTTATTTATTTGTCCTATTTGACATTTATAAAAATATTCTCATATTTTATTTTGAAAGACTTCTTTAGAAACAAAGGACACATTTGGGAAAAAAACAGAAACTTTATAATATTAGATAAATTATATCAAAACAAACACAATTGCAATTCCCTAATGTTGCAGATATTGAACATAATGAAATTCTCTTTAGTTTATTAAAGTAAAAAATAAAACATAAGTATTAGTAAGATTCATTATATATCCAAGATATAAATTATACATAATTTTAATAATATTAAATAACAATAATTAGTACTTATGGCTTCTTATTTTAAGAAATCATGTGAACATTAATCAAAATGACACTTTATATTTTGCATATAATGTGATAGATGATGATGTTGACCTGTTTCCATTGATTAGAGTATATATATACATATATTTTTTTAAAATTAATATTTATACAAAGTTGTACTGACTTGGCGACAGGCAATAGTCACATTTTTATTAAATGAACAATAGTAAATTATTTGTGAATTTGGATATGCACTACAGAATGAGGATATCAGTCAATGAATTGAACTTTTTACATTATCCCTTGTTTAACTTCCAAAGCTATTGTCAGTAGATTACAAATCCTTTGCCTATGTTACTCTCCCAAATGAAGGATTGCAATCTCAACAATCTGTCTCCAAAGCAGAGTTTACGTGATTGGTTAGAAATCTGTCACACTGGAGCTATTCAGTTTTTCTCAAATGTACTTATTATTTTGAATAATTTATTAATATACACACTTCACACCAAATCCAGGATTTTACATTTCCTCATATTAATACTTGCCATAAAATAAGTAATTAGTAATTATTGAATTACCTATGTAATTAAAAAAATGAAATGGCATGAAACTGCATAAACATTAATTATGATAATGGAACGAATGTGATAATAAATACATTTTAACTTCTAAGTATAATGCTACTGCAAAAATCATAGAAGAGTAGATGAAGAGAAGTAATATCAGTTATATATTTCTTTTAATTTTTTAATATATTTCTTTTAAACATAAGTTATTGACATAAAGATTTGATCATTATATTAGATACGCACTAGCTATAAAATCTCTCAAAATGAGCACACACATATGTACATATTTTTATCACTTTTAAGCACTGCACAGAGCTTTCTGCTAAAACATATTAATATGAGAAAAACTATTGAGCAAAAATGTTTTCAATTTTCTCATATTTGTTTCCCTTAATATTCCACTCAATTATAGTTTACCATACCACACCCTTTGAAACTTTGACTAACCTAAAAGCATTTTTCTTATGTTTCCATTTATTTCTTCCTGTGAAAAATAGTTCACAAAGTTATCATTTTTATCCAAAAGTCTTATTGATACCATCATTCTCCTTAAATCTCTGATAGAACCACTTTGATGATATACTATGACAATAATTCATAAGGTTGCTGTTGCACTATTCATTATTGTAATACATCAAAAACACCAATATTCTAATGTTACACCACAATAATTAATTATAAGAGTAATTTCAGTAGATTCATAAAAATAATTTTACATTTTATAGTGTTGCATTCAAATTGAAGCAATAGAATTAATTTAAAATGTGGACAAAATAAAAATTGGCTACATATGCTACTGTCCTAACAATGATTTGTAGATTTACCTTAATATCTCAATGAAATGGGATTTTCATAGTGAAGTTTAATCATGTTTGTTGGGGTGAGTGAGCTCTCATAAATTAATTCTTCCATGGAATTAATAGTTCTTAAATAACACCACACACCAAAGGAAATATTGAAGGAAGACAATGAAAGCTACTATTGTGATAATTAAGCTACTTCACTATTGCAAAACATCATTTTGTGTATACAGTTTTCTTGCTATATTATAATTAGAAGCAAAAATTAAATTACATATTGACATAATTATGGTTGTACATATAACCTTCATTTCACTATTCATTTACTTGTGATCTTTACTTATTTGGATGTGATTTAAGTTAATCATTTCAATGATGAAGACAAGTTGAATGCAATGTTACATTGTAAAATGTAAAATTGAAATAGGAAATGGATACTCTAATTCCAGCAAAATGTCAACTGAATGACTGATTGCATTTGTTAAAGTCAGTTACTTAATGTAACTGTTAGGAAAGATTGTGATATTTTCCAAAAGCAGCCTGAAAGTTTCTAATAGGGAGATCTGGAAATACATATGAATATAAAAGAATCAATATTACAAATAATGTGACCAAATTATTGGCTTGAACCATGGTAAGTGAGTGGCTGCTTCCCCCCTATATCTTCTATAGCTGATTCTAATATTTGTGTTTTATCCCACAACAAGGCACACAACAGAAGAATCAAACAAATGAAAACATGATGAGAAAGTATTGCCTTAGTAGATCCACTTTCTTGAGAGTAAAGAATCTAAAAGAGGGGGCCAGAGCCTCAAAATTAATTCTCTCATGTCAGAAATGGTACTAAAATTGAACAGGAATTCTGCCTGTAAGTAAGATTGAGTGGATAAAAGTGGATAAAAAAGTAGTCCTGCTTTTCTATAGCCCAATTGACTACTCATAGATACATACAAACAAAATACTATTTTATATACCTACACTGTTCACAAATGAAATAAAAAATTAAATGTTCAGAAAGTCCTGTTCATCTCTGACAAAGCAGAGTAGAGGGAGTTTTCCCTGCCTTTAAGTATGACCAAGGTAAACATATTAAAATGTTTTCCCATCTAGAAATAATCTAAGACCAGGTTTATAAGACTTGTCATAAATTCAATTATCAACTCAAATCTATCATCTCAAAAAAACCAATCAAATTTTTCATTTTTTAAAGGAATCAATGTTCTGCTTGGCAAGAATATTTATTCATGTTATATTAAAAGAGTCATGTTGCATAAACCTCATCTGGGAATCTAATTGGGGATTAGCGCTACACACCAGTTAAGAGATTCACAAGTAAACTATATGTTTATACTTCTCTTATTTTCCACATTTTCTATGTGAAAGAGAATTGGAGATTATATAGTTGACTAAAGGAGATCATCCCACTATATTTAATTAATTAAATTACCTATTTCTTCTTCTATAATGTGCTTGCAACTATTTTCATTATACAACAATAGAAAGGAAAGAAATTTTGCCATTTGTAACAATATAGATGGATCTAGCGTGTATTATGCTAAGTGAAGTAAGTCCGGCAGAGAAAAATGAATAGCATATGATTTCACTTATCTATGAACAACCACCCCCCCCCCAAAAAAAAAAAAAAAGAAACAAAGCAAAACAAAAAACCAAACTTACAGAAACAAAGACTAAAGGGATGGGTACCACAAGAGGTGGGATGGGGAAAAGGGTGAAATGGAGAAAGGGAATATAGTCAATACTGTTCTGATAAGTATACACAGTGACATGATTACTAATAGAATTACTGGGGTGAATGATCATGTTGTAAAGTATAAAAATGTCAATTCTCTATATTGTATACCTAATACTAATATAACCAATACTATACAGTATATTAATTATAGTTAAATAAAAATCAATTTAAAGTAGAGTTGTTTATTTTCCCCGCTCCTTAAGTGCTTGCTTTGAACAATAGTATGTGGTGGCTGTAATTGGTGCCTATTGTTAGCCTGAGCCCCTCCATTCATTCTTTTGGAATCTTGTCACATTATATGGCAAGCAAAAGGTCATCTGAGATAGAGAACAGAAACACATGTGCTTCTCTGAATAGAGTTCATGTATTCAATGTAGGAAGCTCACCCCAAATCATTGCTTCCTATCTATCTGGTCTGCACCCAACATCAGACACATGAGGAAGCCCAGGTGAGGCCAGAAGAACCACCCATTGAGAATAGCCTAAATCACTGACCCATGTAGTCATAACTTATAAGCCACTAAGTTTGGGGATAATTTTTTAAGCTGCAATTAATTGTTACCTCATATAATAAATAATTGTTCTTTTAAGTGATTGGGGTTTGAGCTAGTTTGTTTTATTTCGATGATAACTATTAGGCTCTGAATGATTACCATTCATTTATGAGTGTATTAAATTTTATTTATCCACTATCCTATTGACAGGCATTAGGGTAGTTTTTTAGCTATTTTCCATGGCAAGTAATGGCACACATGTCTCCTGATACATATTCATGAAAGATTGTTGGGTGTTTCTCTTTTACAGTGAAATTGTTAGGAAGCATATTTTACATGCATTCATATTTATTAAATATTGGGAAACATCTCCAAAATGCTTATACCAACTTTTTCCATCAGCAAGCCACAGTCTTGCTATATATATTCACCAGTATTTCATAATGTCAGACTTTAAAATAGTTGACAATCATATACATATTAATTGGTGTTACATTTATCTTTTTTTAAAAAAAGATTTGACTTATTATTTGTAGAGAGAAGGGCAGGGAGGGAGGAAGAAAGGGAGAGAAACATCAATGTATGGTTGCCTTTCACCTGCCCCCAGCCAAGGGCCTAGCTGGAGACCTGGCTTGCAACCTGGTTATGTGCCCTAACTGGGAGTCGAACCAGCAATCTTTGGGCTTGCAGGTCAGCACCAATCACTGAGCCATACCAGCCAGGGCTACATTTGTCTTTTTTAAGTATATTTTATTGATTATGCTGTTCGAGTTGTCCCAACTTGTTTCCCTTTGCCCCCTTGCCTGGTACCACCTTCTCATCAGCAATCCTGCCCACTTACGTCATGTCCATGGGTCATGCATATAAGTTCTTTGGCTTCACCCTTTCTCATACTATTCTTAACATCCCCCTGTCTATTTTGTTCCTCCCAGTTACACTTCTTAATCTTTGCACCATATATAATTTTCTTGTCTGACGTGATGTTGAGCTTTTCATAAAGTATATTTAATATCAATTTATGTTTATCTTCCTTGAATTATCTCAGAGGAGCACTGAGGAGCCTGAGTAAAGCTGACATTAGGAGAAAGTCTTTATAAAATTACCCTTGTTTCAAATTGTGTCCTCTTGATCCAAAGGAGCTTCCGAAGCTTCATCTGATTTCTCATCCTCTCTGCCTCCTTCTAGGAATGAAGTGGCCTCGAAGTTGGAGTTAATTTTTACAGGGTCTTTTGTGCGTGTCTGAGTTCCTCATTCTGTGTCCATAATTTTCACTGCCTTGTTAGCTCTTTGCCTTCAAGCATCTGCTATATTTTACTGTTTCCTTTCTAATGGTTCTCAGAAGGACAGCACTCACTTCTGTAGAGCTAAGGGGAATAATCGGAGTGGAAATAGAGAGTAGGGCACAGCAGACAACAAATAAGAGAGAGAGAAGTACTATTCTTTCTTTCATGTGTCTGGCATAATGTGAGGCAATGGGTAGAGAGTAATCAAATATTTTTTGATCTTCTTTACACATGGTGAAAGAGAATGAATAAGTGTGTGGTGTTTGAGAATGATACAATCTTTCTAAAGACATCACTGTGTGTGTTGTTCTTGATATTATACTTTTTTTTTTAAAGATTTTATTATTTTCAGAGAGAGGGGAAGGGAGAGAGGCAGAGAGGGAGAGAAACATCAATATGCATGGTTGCCATTCACCTGCCTCCAGCTAAGGATCTGGCTGGAGACCTGGCTTGCAACCTTGATATTATACTTTTAAAATAAATTCAAGGATAGTATCAGGATAAATAATATTTAAGTCTTAACTCTAGGCTCAAAAATGCTATCCTCATCTTTTAAGTAGTGTTGTGAGTTTTAAATTGGGAATTATATGATGAAACATTAAATTGAAGAAGATAGGACTAGCAGTGATTATATAGAATGGGTTGGAGTGGGGAGAGACCAATAGCAGGATTGATGCTGCAGAAAGCTTTTTTGTGAAAAAATGTAAGTGGTTTCAGTGTGTATACAAAAGAGAAAACACTAGAAATTAAATTTTGGAAACCTGATAGGACACAGAGAGAACATTTCTTATGAGTAGAAAATTATAAGAGCTCTGAAGCTGCAGTGTTCTACAATTTCCAAAGTTCTTTGGAATATAGCTATTTAATAATAATGGGGAATTTTTATGTCTATTCAGAAGGTACTAAATCATTTTTAATAGACTAATGACTTGCTTTAGATTTCAAAACATATGATCTATTTATTTTATTAAGAATAAAATTTACAGTAATATTTTGGAAAGACATAAGGTGAATTTTGTGAAGTACATTATGATTGTTGCCATTTAGCCATTTGTTACATAATAATTCACAAAATAAAATTCAGGTTTGTAGTGCATTACTCAGTCCTAAAAAATATTTTATTGGGGAAAAATATGACATTGTGCTGTTCAAATAGAACTTTTTAATGAGCTCCTTTTTAATTTTATGTTGGTTTCATAAGTTATTAAAACCATTGGTTTTATGGGGGTTTCAAAATAATTATTCCTGCTGCTACATTATAAGTGGAAAGTGCATTAGTCTGAGTCACATATCTAACTTTGTTAATTTGGTTAATTATGATGTAATATGCACAGCTTGAGTGCGAAAATAATTATAATTTGCTTGCATATTTCATAGAAAAACTAAACAATTTGTAGTAGCTCAAGAAAAAAGTTTATTATAGTGCATCTATATAAGATTTATTCTTACATAGAAATTAGTCATCTTATATACACAATATTAAGGTCAGTATTATCCTATGAATAATGGGCATGTTGAATGTGTTTCTGAATAAATATTCACATAGAAAAATCTGAGCTGCTTAAGTCAACTTTCAGGGGGAATGTTTATTTAAATATTTTCTTTAGGACTACATAATTACTATTACTATTGCAGAAAATATTTTGAAAGAGATGATTTTATAAGTAAACTCAAAATCTGGATCCGTCACCTTCTAATTACTAAACCTCTTGTAAGTTATTTCTTTATTCTAGTCTCCTCATTTATATAATTATGGTAAGCCACAAGTCCTATAAGCTTGCTTTGAAAATTAGTACTGGCATCTACGTATAAAATAGAAATCACAGAGCTGGTAGGTTGTAAGTGATTGATGGTGATAATAATATTAATGATACAATAATATTTATTGAGCATTTTTGTGTTGATATCAATCAAAATGTATATATATATATATATATATATATATATATGCATATGCATATGTATATAGCATCTGCCCCAAAAGTATTGAGCCAATGTCATTATAAGTAAAACAGTTTGCACAGCTAGTACTTTCAGGACAGACCTCATATGTTTTATGAAAATTTCCTCAAAACAACTCTGTGTAAAGTATTATTTAAATTTTCAGTTTGCAGACAAGAAAATAGAGACAAATTTTCATAATCAGTAAAGGCAGCTAACTAAAAAGAAGAAAAATGAAGCTAGATACAAAATCATGCCTAAGTCAATCTGAAATTTAATCAATTTGATAGATTGCCATGGCTATAAAATGCATTCTGTTCATTTCACATCTCTCTAAATTTTACATTTGAATTTTGAAGAGGGTATATACTCTGCTTATCACATTAGATATAAATATATTCTTAATGTCACACATTTAAAAGTGAGTTGGGAGCCCTGGCTGGTAGCTCAGTGGATGGTGCCAGCCTGCCAACTCAAAGGTCACTGGTTCGATTCCCCAACCAGTGTACACAACCAGGTTGCAAGCCAGGTCTCCAGCCAGGTCCATAGCTGGAGGCAGGTGAAAGGCAACCATACGTTGATGTTTCTCTACCTTTCCTCCTCTGTCCCTGCCCTTCTCTCTGGAAATAATGAATAACAAAATATCTTTAAAAAATAAAAATAAAAAAATAAAAGTGAGAGAGTTGGGATCTTACCCAGTTAGTTTGAAATGTTAAATGCAAGGTTGACTCTCAATGGAATTTTAGTTTAATTTTATTCATAATTTTAAGTAATTTGATAATTTCCACAATTGTCAATATTTGAAATCCTGTCTTTTAAGCACTTTCTCTTTTTGCTTTCTACTAAAATCTATATTCCTTTTTATAACATGCAAATACTGTCATTCTACAGTGTCTACTTCAAAAGTCTAATTTTAAACATGGTAGTTACAATAGAATCATGTTAATCTACTTGCATTTTCTGAATCTACTCATCGCTGTATGCTCCTATACTTAGATGGGTTATTATCTTTTTCACTTGTCACTTCTTGAGTGAAATGAAAACATAACAACAAAAAAGCATATGTAATTTTGACACAATGCCTAATACATGTTAAATGATTATTATATGTATATATTTTAGCTTCACAAGATAGGGCAGAATTATGTTGTCATCTTTGCTTCTTTATTTACTCTAAGTTGAAAATATGTCCAGAAGCTGGTCATTATCAATTGATATCTCACATCTTGTATATTTTTGCTGTTTCAGTCTTTATACAAATAATAGCAAGGATGACCTGTTAAAAATGGTAAGACTTTTTGCCTCTCTCACTCAAAACGTTAACACTCCCATGACTTACCATCTTCTGTGGTATAATTCATTCTTATTTTCTCTTCCTTTCTCTCTCCCTTTCCCTCTGTATTTCCATCCACCTATTCCTGCATTGCCTACAATGATCATTATCATTACTTGCAAATACCAGGCATGACTTGATCCTAACTCAGGACGCATCTACTATATCTTCCTGAAACATTCTTTTCTGATATCAATGTGGTTCATTCACCCATATCTTTTGATATTTTCTACAAAGTCAACTTTTTGAGGTTTTGTTTCCTCTTGTCATAATCTAATATACTACATACTTATTTATTGTACATACAATCTAAGTTCCCCTATTAGAAAATGAAGAGCAAAAATTTTTGTTTGTTCTAAATTTTTTTAATTTATTGATTTTAGACAGGAGAGATAGGGAGAAAGAGAGAGGGAGAAAAACACTGACTTACTGCCCCACTTATTTATGCACTAATTGATTGATTATTGCATGTGCCCTGATGTGGGATTGAACCTGAAAACCTTGGTTTATTGAGACTACACTCTGAACAACTGAGCTACCCTTCCAGGGTCTGTTTATTTGTTTATATATCAACACCTAGAACACAGCTGGGCATATTTTTAAAATTAAACAATGTTTGTTGAATTAGTATATTAACTTACTCTTTTTAATATTATTGACTTGAGAGAGAGGGAAAGAAAGGAGGAAGGGTGACAGACAGAGGAAGAGAGAAACATTGACCCATTGTTTCACTTATTTATGCATTCAGTGATTTGTTGGTTGATTCTTGCATGTGCCCTACCTGGGGATCAAACCCTACAACCTTGCCATGTTAGAACCCTGGAATCAACTTAGCGACCTGGCCAGGGATTTAAATTACTCTTTTTACTGAAGAATAAGTAATGAGTAATTCACCAGATTATTGTAATCTCCTCCCAAAAGTATGAAAGCAAGTGATATTCAGATTATTTAGGTTGCAATCAACAGAAGTCCAGCTCACACTATCATAGGTAAAAAGAAATTTATTTGCTTAATTAACTTGCAAAGGTGGGAATAAAATTAGGTCCTTCATACTTACTGGCTCTGAACCACCAGGATGCTACTTCTCCTGTAGATTGTGTACATTTTTTCCTATTGCAGAGTCTATCTCCAAGCGAATGAAACAGGGTCATCTTCATGAGCTTGAAACCTGTTTAATTACACAGGGCTCTGTTCTCAGAAGGTCCCTGTGTTTGGTTTAATAATCTCCTATTGCTCTCTAGGGATTGGAAGAACAAGCCCTTCATTTTTTACCTTGCCGTAGGCCCTCAACATTATGTAGTTGGTCCTAGGTAATGGCAATGGTCCAGTAAGCTTTAGACTCTTTATTTACAGAGTTTACTCCAAAGTAAGGGGATTTTCTTCTTTACCTACCACTAGGGTTGGTTCAATATACATTAGGGACTCTACTGACCCACATAGAGTCCCTTTCCATTGCTTTATAAGCACTGTGTTTAACACAGAGACATTTAAGTAGATGGAAGTTTTCCTTGGACAAGGGGAAATAACCAGATATAGATAAGGATATACAAGTAACCCCCATATAACACGGCACTTCTATAACATGGTTTCACTCTAACGTGCTTTGAGAATTGGGGAAACCCCCCATACAACATGGCATCCTAGAACATAATTTCACCCTACTATGATGGTTTCAGAATTAGAGAAACCCCTAAACAACATGGAGTGAATTAAGAACTTTAAGAGCAAAAGATGTCTCATTTGAAATTTTTCATTCAAGTGTGGATGTCATATCAAATTTGCCTACAGAATTTTAAAATTTATTAGAATTTTAAATATATTTTGTTCATGGAGTATTAAGTACTAATGGATTTTTTTGCAAAAAGTACAGGATAGAAGTCAAGATAATGCTGAAGAAAGTTCAGAGGATGAAGATAGTTTACTGAAAAGAAAATACCCTCAGTTAAGGGAGCTTAGGAGTGATGATCAAGAAAACATTATTTAATACATAGTAATACGTTATACTTTTGGTGAAAATTGCTTTAATGAAGATATTTCTCTTAACTATAAAAATGTAATAGTAATTTAAAAAATTTTTGAAACATATCCCACTGTTTTGTACTAGTTCCTTGTTTCGCATAACAGCATTTTTTAGGAATCTAAGAACTGTGTTATATGGGGTTACCTTTATTCCCATGGAAAAAATTGGAGAAGTGATGCTAATCAAATAAACACAATAGATGTATGTTACTTTGTATACAGTTGAAATGTATGGATATGTTATAATTTTGTTAACAATTCCTTTCTTGTTTATTCATTTAATTTATCTAATTTTTTAATATTATGAATACTACCACTATGATATCTTATACACAATTTTATTACGTATTTCATTTTACATAATAACATATTTCCCTATACTTCTAATAATTATCTTAAATATTAAATTTTAGAAATTGAATTAGTAGTTTATATGATATGAGTAAATTCCACTTCTTGATTCATATTTTCAAATTGCTTCTGAGAAAGATTATGACAATTTATGGTCTTATCTGTCAATCATGAATTCTTAGCATAGTTACCAGAATTTAATATTACCCTAAACATGGCCTAATCATATGACAGATTTAAAAAAATAGAATCTCTGTGGTCTAATTATATTGATTTGCCATTTTAAGTTCCTAGTAAGGTGGGGCATAGTTATTATTTATTTATTATTATTATTTATGTCATATATTATTGATAGTCTACTTATAGCCTTTGCTCATTTTTTATCATTTTTCTAATCAGTTTATAGAAAGGTTTTCAATTTTGTCTCTTTTACAATTGTGGCAAATTATTTACATGATCATTTATATTTAATTTACAGTGAAACTTTGATGTGCCACTTTTTTAGGGAAAGTGAAAATGTGATCAGTTATGTTATACTATGTTGTACAATTTCAAAGCTGATTATAGAAAATAGTTCTGAAAACTTAGTTTAATTAAAACCCATTGATTATTTACCCAGATCTTCACTTCCAAATTCCATAAGTTGTATATCAATTTCAGGAATTGAAAAACATTGGATTGAATATGTCATGATTCTAACCCAGTATTTACAAAAAGGTGCAAAAACACACAATATTCACTTCTCTTTTTCCTTTTCTCTTTTCTAAGTAATGTTATTTAGATATCGTAAGCACATCTCTGTTCCGCTTTATAATAATCCACAAAGCGTCTATCAAAATCTCATTATTAGTCACCTATTTTTCCCTTTTAATGTATTCCTCAGACAACTGCAAATATTTCTTAAGATGTGGCATCAATTATTAAAACTAAAATCATACCAGAGAGTTATCTGTAGTTCTAATGAAGAAAGTCAGATCTATGCTGAAAAGATATATGTGTGAATAAATCAAAATTATTTTACATTCATACTCTCTTTGAAATATAATGTAAATTGGGAAAAAGCACTATTTTTAAAAAACATTTTATTTATTATTTTTAGAGAGACAGAAAGGGAGGGAGGAAGAAAGGGAGAGAAACATCAATGTGTGGTTGTCTTTCATGTGCCTCTAGCTGAGAACCTGGCTGGAGATCTGGCTTGCAACCCAGACATATATGCCCTGACTGGGAATCAAACCTGAGACCCTTTGGTTCAAAGGCTGGAGTTCAATCCACTGAGCCACACAAGCCAGGAGGGAAAAACACTATTTATCATTCTTTTTTCTGAGTGAGGGGAATAAAACATGTTTTAACATTTTTAATTATTGTCAAAATCCTCCGCAATTTTTTAGTTGTATTAATCATTACTGGCCTGGAATTTATTATATGCTTGGTACTGTTCTAAATATTTCAAAAATATTTACACATTTAACACAAACAACAGAACTGTGAAGTAGGTACTTATATTAATCTCATTTTTCAGATTTGAAAAATTCAGGTGCAAAAGGTTACATAATAAAGCCAAAGGTTGGCGTTTGATACAAACAAGGTGACGTAAATTGGAAGAATGAGCTCCCAGTGAAGAAAAAACCACAGAGTTCAGTTTTACAGTTGCCTTGAAATTCTTCTGTAATACTTGCTACCTGGTAAACTGCATATACACTTGGGGAGACTGCAAGAAATGCCCCCTGAAATTGAAGTCAGGAACAGAAAGCAGATCTGCTATCTGCATTTCACACTTACTGAAAAAACATCCTGGCTGATTCAAAGAGAGGAATAGCATAAGAAAGAGGAATAGGTGCAATAATATTGGAGAACTAATAAAATATTCATTATTTGCAGGTAGTGATTGTGTAGCTAGAAGAAACGTTTTTAAAAATATTAGAACTAATAAATCTAGCAAGGTTGTTTAGTCAATATACAAAATCAATTGTACATTACATCTACTACCAACAAATGTGGGGGTGGGGGCATCTGAGAAAAGCAAATTAAAATCTAATAAGAAACAAACCAATATCAGAATGACTAAAATTAAGAAATTCAAAACCAAGTATTGTTGATAATGGATAACAGCAAGAGTTATTTTATGTTTCTGGTAGAAGTCTAAAATGTTCTATTGTGAAATATTAATTGATGTTTTTAAAGCTAAGTACGTGTATGTACAGTGACTCAACATTTCCCTATCTGAATTAGAAGGCATATAAGAATATCTATAATGGCTTTATTTGTAACAGTCACAATTTGCAAACAACTGTCCATGAATAATAGGATAAGTTAATATATTCTGATATTTGTACACTGGGATATTACATAGGAAAGAAATGACTTCTGACATGCACCTTGGGTGAATCACATAGACAAAATTTTTAGGGAGATTGTTCATAAAATAATTTTAAATTGGTCATTTCAACTACATTAAAATGAAAAACAGACTAAAATAACATCTTGTGAAAGACAGAAGAATGCTGTCCCCTGTGGGGTTTACCTCTTGGGAGCCTTCACATGGTGGAAAATATTTATTCTACATCTTTATCTGAGTAATAACTGTACATGTATAGACATATGTAAAATTTTTCCAACTATGAACTTAAGATTTTAAAATGTATTGCTTTTTTTCCATCAACATAAAAATAATTATTATCCAGAAACGTTTATGTGACATTTATTTCATTTGTTCATACTCAGCAATAGATAGTTATACTTTCATTCTGGGAAAACATCAAGAAGAGCAAAATGCTATTTTTATATCACTATAGGTCCACATTCTTTTACCAAGGATGGGAAAGGAAAAAAAGGGGTCAATCCAATTTAATAAATAAATACATACACTTTTACTAGAATAATCTTACTGGAATCCTTGAACTCCAGGTATGCCATAAGTTACCGAAGATTTTCATTATAGGACTGAGATCCTGGACTCCTTTAATTTGGCTTCTAAAGAAAAGCCTTTTTGACCATCTCCCTGTCCTGATATTAAAACATACAAGGGCTTTTTCCCAAGTTCCTTCTAAAAGGGATAAGTGAATTATTTTGTAAATATCAAATTTTGAATACAAACAGCTAATTTTGCTTGTATTTCCCCCTAAAGTAGTGGTAGAATACATCTACATAAAATTTCCTTTAACTCGGAAAAGGTCATTGTATTTTTATATTACCCTGAAGAATTTAACTGAAATATTTAAGATGGTACAACTGAATAAAAATGTATGCATATTTAAAAGAAAAGATATGACTCCTGCCCCAACTTTATTTTAAAAAAAGAAATAGATGGAAAAATAAAAGGTGAACAAAGCTGATTAAAAAATAACAAGAAACTATAATTTTTTCATTCATTAAGAATTTGCACTCTATTTCTTCACATTTTTTTCCATGTGCAGTACAGATTTTTTTGGTAAGTTCTTCTTTCTCCCACATTTCCTTGCAAAGAAAAATATTTGTTCCTGTCATCAATGTAGTTGGTGTTGGTAGGGTTGTCCATTTCTTTGGCACAGAGCAGCTGTCAAGGGTTAGAATACATTTTAACCTAACATCCATAGCACTTCACTACCACTGACTGAACAACTCATAGCCAATAAGATCAACAATTTCTGCCAAAAATTATCCACAGTATAAGTTTTTATTATAGCAGAACAGGAGATCTCAGGTTTTACTGATGGAAGATAAAGATCTGTCTAAAGGGGGATAGTCCAAATTTTTTTCTAGGGTAGAAAATGAAAGAAGTGGAATCCTGAATGCTACCAACAATAGCTTTGGTGGAAATATGCAAGGAAAATATTTCATGTAGCAGCAAAGTCATATACAATAGCATGACTGATAGGAGGAAAGAGATTCACATTTATTGATCACCTTCTATGGGGTAGATATGGTAAAAACATTAAGCAAGAAGAGAAGAATGTTTTATACAACAATGACAAAGTTCTTTACCTAAAAGGAAAAAAATTGCCTCTAATGTCAATACATTATTTTTCTTCATAGAATTATTATTTTACTAATGAGCTGGTAATATTTATTAAATACATAACCAAGTTAGGCAAGTAAAAAAAAATAACAAGATGGTACATAAACATATATTAAAGACCAAATTAAATGATACAGGGTAAGTGACTGAATTAAAATACAATTAAAATAACCCTTAGTTCTAAACACTTGAACGTACACCTATCCCGACCCTCCAAAAACTCTACTCTTATGTGTAAACTCAAAATAATTGAATACACATGTCCACAAAATGATTTAAATAAGAATGCTTAGTGCAGCTTTATTCATTACAGCTTAAAATGCAAAACAGTCTCTCATTATCAAATTATGGCACACGTGTAATAAATTAAAGAAATAAATTAAAAGAAGAACTACTGACACACATATCAACATGGGCAGACTTTAGAGCATTATACTGAAAGAAAAAAGTGAGAAACAAAAAAAGCACAGGACTGTGTGATTCTATTTGCATAAATTTCACTAATCAGAAGATGTAATCTTTGGTGTGAAACTGAGGAAGAATAGTTATCTCCGGGGAAAGGGTATTTATTAATTAGGAAGTTGAATGGAACACTCTGGAGTCATGTGGGGGGGGTGACTATATATGTAATTTGTTTCATTTAATTTTTCCTATCAAATTGTGGATGATTTCTATTTAATCATTAGCAGTTAACTTTATTATATATTTTGCTGTCATAGGTATTAGTTATAATTATTTCTTTCCCAATACTAGTTTTTTTATTATTTTGCTTTACTTTGTTTGGAATAGAAATAATAATATCTTTATTAAATCAAAATTGCTGATATTTCCTATGTTATTTGCATATTTTTCATAATATTCATAAATTCTTTTAATATATAAAACATTCTAAATATTTTTTCATTGGCTTGATTTACACTTTTCATACTTTTCATTTTTAAATATGGCATTAAGTTACATATGATGTTTACAAATTTTCTATTCACTAGTTTGATGATTTACTTCCTGGTTTGCAGACAATTATGAGACTAGTGGCCTCACCTGGAGTAATCAATTGTATATTGACAGTGATATCAGAGTAGATACCGATGCTCAAAAAAGAAACATAATTTATTCAGATACAATGTTTAATAGTTCTATTACAGTCTTAGAGAGTAATCATATCTCTTACATTGCCAAGTAATCATGAACCAAAATACTGAATAATGATGTCTTTATTTGGAAACTGAATGCATGTGTACCTGCAGCATTTTCCCCTATATGCGGTAATTAGGTTGAGAAATGACAGACACAAGGAATTGTTTTTAGATCAGCTCTTCACCTTAGAAATAACTAAATATTAATAGGCCCTTGTCATTCTCTGTACTGAAACAGTTGTTTTTTAATAGTGAAACTTCTTCCTGCTGTGGCTTTTGAATTTCTGCAGAGTTTCTGTGATACTTAGATACCATATTCACAGAGCTATCAAGAAACCATTTCCAAGTTAATCACTTTTCTTCAATAAAACAACAGTTAAGCTTTAAAGTACCATAATGCAGGTTTAGAAATGGAATGTCATGAAATAAATTTTTAAGATTTATGCAAAATGCTTGTCTTTAAACATTCCTCCAAAACTACTTTTTTAAAGATTCATGCTCCTGAAGTTTAGAACCCAACATGAGGCAGTTATCACATATCACATCATGGGGTGATCCCTATGGCGGTGTGCTCTGAACATTTGTTGATTAAACTCCATTAACATGTACGTAATTCACCACCACTAATACTCATTTGTGAAACATAAATATATTACCCTATACTATTAGGGCTTAACTTTGTAAACAGGTTTCATCAAAAAGAGGGCTTTTTCTACTATCAAATGACAAAATACTGGATCCTACCTCCACATTAAAGCGATGATCAGAAAACATGTATATAATTAATAAAATTATAAAAAGTCATGTGACTGTATGTAATATGTAAATATTCATTTTTCTCCTTATATGTTCTGTGAAACATTCTGGAAATAGGAGAGAAATCTGTGGAGCAGAATTAAAAGGTTAAATAATTAGAAAAGACCTTAAATATTTCATTATATTAACTGTAGAATATATGAAAATAAATAGTAGTTTTTAAACATTCATAGCCATAGACTGGAAGTGATTCACAGTAGCTAAATACAAGGTTATCTGAGATACTTAGAATATACATTTGCACAGTCAATGGCACCACTGCACAGAACTTGAGCCAAATAATTTTCAGACAATGGTATGACTCCATTTCCAAAGGGAGAGATAAGGTTCACATTCCAAAGGCTGTTATGCTTCAGCAATTACAACTAGAATTAGGGTCAGATAGTTGGAGGGCAGCAAAGGGAATGAATAAAGGGCAAGATCGATTCCGTTATAGTTCTCTGGTGATGCTAATTCTGTATTTTCAGAAGAGTATGTAGAAAAAGAATGAGATAAAAAATAATTTTTAAAGCCCCAAACTCAAACATTTTACAAAAGCAAACATCTTTCTGGAATTAAACGTGAAATGTTCATGGCATTAATTCAAACTTTTATAATTAGACAAATGAAGATTAAAAACCTAACATAGCCCTGGCTGGTGGCTCAGTGGATGGGCACCAGCCTATGAACCCAAATGTTGCTGATTTGATTCCCAGCCAGGGCAACATAACTAGGTTGAAAGCCAGGTCTCCAACAAGATCTGTAGCTGGAGGCAGGTGAAAGGCAACCATATATTGATATTTCTCTCCCTCTCTGCCTCTCTCCCTTCCCCTCTCTCTGAAAAATAATAAATAAAATCTTTAAAAAAAAAAAAAAAAGAAAGCTGCCATACATTTACACAATGGAATACTACACAGCACAAAGAAAGAAGGAACTACCCCTCTCCAGGAAAGCATGGATGGAACTGGAGTTTATTAAAGTTTGGTGAAATAAGCCAGGCAGTGAAAGACAAATACCATATGATCTCACCTAGTAAGTGAAACCTAATGAACAAAACAAACAAATGGGCAAAATAGAACCAGAGGCATGGAAACAAGGAACAAACTGACAGTGACCAGAGAGGAGGGGCCCGGGGAAAAGGGGAGAAGGGGAAGGGTTCAGTCAAGGAACTAGTATTAATGACCCATGGACATGGACAACAAGGTGGGGACTGATTGTGGGAGAGGGAATGGGGTAGAGAGGGCAGGGCAGAGGAGAGGGTAAAATGGGACAACTGCAATGCAACAACAATGAATTGAAAAAAATTAAAATAAAAAACCTTACAGGAGAGAACTATTCATACCCTCATAGAGTGAGGATTGGGAATCTCCCAAAAGGCAAGCTTGCATGAAAAGACTATTATAAGCATAATATAAGCATATAAGCATTATAAGCATAATAATAACTTGAAAAGTAGAAGTAAAAAAAATCCAAAGGAAGAAATACCTAAAAAGTAAAGGAAAATATTATGTAAAAAGGAAATACTAAAGTTTTAAGAAAGAAAAAAATGCAGAAAGGATAGAAATAAACCAGTGATAGAAGAGATGCTTTCTAAATTGGAACATCACATGGTACTAAGTCTTTAAAGGAAAGAGCTTAGAAGGAAAGAGCAAGCCATCTTCCATGAATTTAGGGTTAGGCTGACTTCTCATCAGCACATCTGCAATCTAGAAGATAGTACTCTTTTTCTCATAAACTCTGACTAGGCCAAACTGTTTCTAGTTGTAAAAAGTGTAAATATTTTCACTCTGTTTCCGTTGCCAGCTTTCGTAGAGGTAACAAAGGTGGGAGTGAGATAAGAGTAATGGAATTGAGTGAAGTGGCTCTAGTAGCTTCACATTGTAAAAGATAATCTAAAAGTTCTATCCTCAGGTGATGAAAAGAGAAATAAAAAGTATCAATACCTCTTTAGGACGACAGAGTTCATGAAAAATAAAGAAAAGTGATGAAACTGCTAGGAGTTTAGAAGTGAAAAAATCAATGGATGCTTGGTGACATTTCATTTGAAGATGCAAAGATCATGATCAGAACTACACAAAGAAATAAAATGCATAATTACATATTTTTAGGAGAGTGAAGCTGGGTGGCTCACATGGTACAGATATTTGGTAAGATTTAACATTTTATAATGGTTTGACATGTATTATTTGCAAATTTAAGACACGATGAGAATACCTGGAACAACAGATTTGTGTCTAAGAATAAGCAATTAAAACAGTAGATGCCCCATTGTGAAAGCAAAAATATTCAAACACTAGAACAGAATAAGTCACATAATAAAGTACTAGGGACACCAAATGTATAAAATAGTAAGAAATGTATAAAATAAAAAAAGATATAATATATATTCTTTTGTTTTTTTTTTGATTAGGAAGATTATGTGTTTTTAAAATGTTAATTCTTCTTTTAATGATTCATAAAATTAAAGTAATAGTAATGAAGTCCAAAGCCTGTTTGAGTAAACTTGACAAATAATATCAACATATAATATAGAAAAATAAATAATAATAAAAAATATATAAAAGACAAGGAGTATTTCTTAAATTTTCAACTATTTTGAAGGTCAAGTGATCAAAGAATGGATATGTAGATAGGAAAACAATTTTATTCAAACCATTTGGAAATTCAGCATATCATTTAAAAACTGCCAGAAAAATTAAATTTTCTCTAGATTTTTGTAATATGAAGCCATTGGAAATAATCAAATCTGTAACTGCAATTTCAAATGTAAACCAAAAGATGTTGAATATAATCAAAAATTTAAGTTAAAATACTACAAAAATTGATGTGGAATTAAAATTTTTTAAGTGTGAAAAGCTTTCTTTAGAAGGCATAAATACAAAACAAAATAAAAATTACTAATGAAAATCCTATTTATAGGAGGAAATTTGGGTAAAGCAAAGTTTATTTGCCTAAGGACATAGAGATAATAGTATTAGTATAGCTCAGATCCTAATCCATTGTTTGAATTTATTTACTACATGCTAGTGTTGCTATCATAATTAAAATTGTGCCCTTATTAGTATTAGCTAAATGGAGGTCTCCAAATAGCATCATAGTTATTAAATAGTCCTTAATCAAGGAAATGGTCTTGATGTATTTGGGGTCATTAGGCTGCTGTAAATGGTTTCATTCCATTTGCTAATGAACCAAGTTAATGACATAATGATTATGGGCCTTCTATATTTACCATTAATTGATTCTTATCTACATTTACATGGAATTCTGACTGAATTTTCATTAGATTTATTGCATCATACTTTATATTTTAGGGACTTGAGAACACAAGTGGTTCAGTCCATGGTAAGCCCATAGAGAACAAACACTAGCTTATTTTCATCATTGTATCTTCGTAGTAAATAAAGACTAAATTTAAGTTAAATTATTTTGTAATTGAAATAGTCATTATACAAGCACTCTATTTACTGTGCTATGTGTACATTACTTAAATCAAGGGGAAATTTTAGCATAGATGTGCACAATAAAGTGTATATAGGGTTTACTTTAGCCTATGAATATGTATTACTTTATATATAGACTGAAAAACTTTATATGTAGAGAAGATTACACAGTATCAATAGGTTATATAATAATGAATTAATACAAAGGAATGAATTACTAAATGAATAAATATAATTACTAGACTAGGGGCATTTATATTGTTTCTTAACAATAGATAACAACGTTTATGCTGTCAGTGGTCTTGTATCTTACCCAATATCTAAATTGGTGATTAATTTCCTGTTATATGTATGCAGACTCATAGTGAGTGAAATTAATTTAAATATATCTTATATGTAATACTTATATGTCAACCTCAAAGGACCAATATTTAACAGGCATCTTTTATAGATTAACAGAGGATACAAGTACAAAAGAATCATCAATCACTAATTCTTATCACGAGTGTATTTTCTTTTGTTTCATTTCCTTCTCTTTATTTTAAACTTCTAATTATGATGTACTAAATTGGTTTCTTAACTCATTAGTGTGTCTCTACTTATCAGATTGAAAGTTTCCTAATACACCAAGCAACATATTAAGGGCATACGCAGAGATTTTGCACAATGTTCTCTTTCAATTTGTTTAAATTGTAAGGAATATTCAACATGGAAAAATATTGGATATAGAATATTTTAAAATGTATGTGACAATTAGTGTTGGTATAATTTTAATGTATTTGACAGCTATTTTATGTTGATATAAATTAATTAGTTTACCATATTTAAAGGAATTTAACAACAAAAAATATTTAATTCTTTCTTCTACCACCTACTTCCTGTTTGCCTTTTACTGTGTAAAGTTTCTAACACAGTTCCTAGTTCTATAAATATTTAAGACACAGTATAGCCCTGATAGATTTATACTCAATCATAATGTTGGTTTGTTTCTTTTTAATTTAAACTAGCATAATAAAACCCTCCTTTTTATGGAATTATAGAAATTATGTTAAAATTGTCCTTTACTTTGACAAGTGTAAGGGTCAATTTTGTAATTAGGTGTTTTCATGAGCCTTATTTAATTTATATAGACCTCAACAAACTTAAAAGAAGTTTGAAAAAAACATGCTCCTTAAAAATCACAAAGGGGGGATTTTCAACTATGATAGATGGGTAATGAGAATGATCCAAAATCAGAGAGGCACAGACCCGTCATAATACCTGGTCATCAGCTGTGACTTTTCCAGGCAACGCATTGAGAGGCCAGAAAAAAGTGTCGGTGTCAGTGTCAGAAACACAGTGAACCTGTGCAAATTGTGGCCGCAGGTCTGAAGCAAATGCTCCACCTAAAAATGCCACTGATCTCTTTATGCCACTTCGATTTTCCCCAGCTTATCATTGCCACTTCCCTGAATGTTTATAAAATTAATTACATAAGTAGTATGATTGGATTATCAACATATCAACAAAAAGAAAAATTATGGAGTTAAACTCAATGTTAACATACCGTAAGTGAATGAGACAGTGTCAGGGAGGGAGGGCGGCAAGTGATGTGTAATGAGCACAGGGGAGGACTTTAGGTAGGAATTGCTTGTGACACCATGAAAATGTATGCCCTGGATGACTTTGGCATTCAAGGAATTATTAAACTTACATTTTAATGTGGCTTGTGAAAAATGAGCTCTGACTTTCCAATGCATGGGGAGAGACCCGTTTTAGGAAACAATTTTACCTAAAGCTGGGGAATCAATAATGCAGTATTGGAAGAAATTACATAATAGCACAATTTATTTTATTAATTTTTCTTTTATGGTTAGTGTTTTGGTTTTTCTATAGAACATTGGTTTATGTAAAGATTGAAAAATATTCTCCATTTTCTTACAGAAATTTTATTTTATTTTTTTAGAATTATGTCTGAAAATGATCAATTTCAAATCATAAATTTTTTTGTAATGTGGCTATCTGTTATTCCAACAACATTTCTTAAAGGACCTTCTTTTGCTACATTTAATTTCTTTGGCACCTATTTCTGGGTTCTATAGTCATCTAAAATCACAAGTCAATAAACATCCTCTTTTTTTTTAAGATTTTATTTATTATTTTTGGAGAGAGGGGAAGGGAGAGAGGCAGAGGGGGAAAGAGACATTAATGTATGGTTGCCTTTCACCTGTCTCCAGCTATGGACCTGGCTGGAAACCTGGCTTGCAGCCTGGTTATATGCCTTGACTGGGAATTGAACCAGTGACCCTTGGGTTTTCAGGCCACTGCCAATCCACTGAGCCACACCAGCCAGGCCCCATCAGTTGTTTTTGCGAATTTCCTTTATATTTGCTTTTTTAATTTGACCACAATGAGCTCCAGAGTATTTATATTGTATTTATCCTATTTGGGTTCCATTGAACTTTCTTAATTACTATTTTTCATAATGTTTAGAAAGGGTTAGCCAGTTTTTGATTATCTTAATGCACTGTTCGCACTTGCCTCATTCTCTGGGACTCTAATTAAATTTACCTTTTTACTCAATATTATTACACAAAACCACTGAAGTTCTTCACATTTTTTTCATCCTGCATATCACTGTCACTGTACTTCACAATGGAGCAGAATAGAAAAACTAAATTAACTATATTATTTAAAATATAAATAGTAGATGTTATCTAAAGTGAATGAGAATTATGTAAGTTCAGTTGCTACATTACAAAAATTATCATTTTTATCATAAAAAATTGATATAAAGAATCACAAAATAATGGATCCCAAGTGGAATATTAACCAGAAATCCATGAAACAGTTGTCCCAAAATTTCCTTTACAATAGTAACAATAAAAATTACTTTAAAACAAACAAAAATAATTAAAAGTTTTGGAAAAATGAAATCATAAATTTGCCTGAAAAATGGCAGAAGGTAGTGTGACAAAACAGTGAATATGTTGTTCAATAACGTTATTAGTGAAAGTGAAAAAACAAGTCATGAAACAGTAAGTATGATATAAAATAATATAAAAGAATTAAGAGCAAACATATTTTCCTATAAAATGTCAGTATTTGGTTAATAAATGAAATGTGCATAGTAAAAGCTGTGCATTGCCAATGCATTAGCATTTGATCCTGTTAATGGTTTTTTCTTTCTAATAAATATAAGTATATATATACTAAACATAGGTTCTCAATTCAAGTGCTTCTGTGTTTTTCTTTTCAACTAAATTTTAAGTAAAAAATCTATTACTAGAATATTGCTTGACATTCAGCTGTTTGTTTTCAATGTTTTTATAATAGTTTCTACCCAGATTAAGACTAGGGAATTATGTTTAAATCACTATGAGTTCTGTTAGAAGAATATCCAAAGATAACTAATATGAATAAGGTCATTAAATTATTAAATTATAAACCAGTATTATGTATTTTGTTTTCCAAAAATATAGACATCTGATCTATTTTTATCTTCCTTATTTACATAAACATGCATAATATAATTGGAATAAAGGAGATTCTACAAATCTAATAAGGGATTAGGATGGATAATTGAGAAAAGATGCAACATACTTACCACTGGCAGTTTTTTAAAACATGGTAGAAAAAGTTCAACTCGGTTTCATTTTTTGTACTCCTCTGTTTTTATATTTAGCAGCAATAGGACTGTGTTCTTGAATACAGGATTTTATAAAAATGCAATTTCTGCTACCAAAGAATACCTTTCTGGACAGTATTCACCAAGAATTTTGACTGACCTAATTAAAGCTATGCTAATCTAGTCATACTTCTTACATTGTTCCCCTTATTAGCCTTTCAGGTAGTTTCCCATGCTGTATAGCCAGCCAAGGCCAGGTCTGGCTTAAAGAAAATTGAATTCTTTATGACAGTGATGACAAATTATCTTCTGCAGGAATTGTTTAACATAATGGGTCAAAAGAGAAGAAACTAAACCAAAGAAAGAAATGACATGAGTGAATAAAGAATAAAACTGAATATTAAAAACCAAGCAATAGAAGAAAATTTGAAAAATGAATAAAAAGGTAATGTAAAAATATAGGCATAATGAGCTTTTCTTGTCATTAAAAGCTATTACATTCTCATTTCTTTTATGATCATTTGTGGCGTATTTCAGTCTTCAAGGGCCTTCAACCTATTTAGCAAAAGCAATATATGCAAAATTACAGGAAACTTAGCTTTGAAGTAATGGCTTATTGGCAATAATGAACCACTAACTTTCTTTGGCATATGTTAATAGGAGTTAAGAGTTCAGTCTGACCTACTATTTGATTTGCTCAAAGTTGAACTTGATTAAGTATTATATAAGCATTACCCTGTCTTCTTATAATTTGGCCAATATCAAAAACTAGAAAGGAATTTTAATACGTTTTGACATTCTGTGTTATTCACACACTCATGGTTTTGTTAAATCTAGCTTAGGATAAAATCAGCTCAGGCATACTTAACATAAGTGTTCTTATTAATAAAATAATATCTGTATATGGCAATTTGATTAATATTTACTTAACATACTACTAGGAGCACTATATTGGAAAGTTACTGTAAAGAAATATAGGTGAAGAAAATGAGGATATGTGAGTATGAATGGATTTTCAAGAGTCAGAAAAGTCTATTATATCCCTATATCCTAAATTCAATCCATGTGCTTTGTGACAGAAATAAAGTACCTATATAAATTGTGAGATTGAAATTGATATAAAAGGCTTTTGGGAATTTGTAGATTTTCCATATGCTTTAGAGGGTTGGGTAACTTTTAAATATGCAGGAAATAAAGAGAAAGGAATTTCTGTGTAAGAAAGTAGTATGGCTAGAAAACAAAAAATAGAAAAGATTAAAAATTTTGGGTCACATATAGAGAAGATCTTATTCAAAGGAATAGGAGATAGTGTCAGAGAGATGCAACAGCACTAGGTTATGGATGATATTAAATGAATGATAAATGGTTTGGGGTTTATACACTGAAGATTAAGTGATAACAGCTTTTGTTCTGGAGGCAAATTAACATTTTTTAATAAATTGGAAATGAGACAAAATGTTAAATGGAATCCATTTAGGGATACTAGAATAGATGAGTGTCAATGCTGACCTAACTCAGTTTTATGTTGGTGTAAATGAAGACAGAAGAAATTCAAATGATTGCATATAGTAGAATCATTAGGAATTAGCAGATACTTTGAATAGTGAGAAATATCAAAGGAAATAAAGAAGCCAAGAGCACATCATAAGTTATATTCAGCAGTGAGTGGTTAACCTGCAAGCAGCAATGATATTAAAAATTAGCATTAATATTTATATAATGAGAACTGACTTGACCTTGTATTCTATTTCAAACTCATGCAAAGTGTTGAGATAATAACCATGAACATTGATCCTATGTATTTTCCAAAACCTCACAAAGGAACATCCTGAATAGTAAGCATTTTCTGATTGCTTACTTTGTGGCAATCACTAAACTAAGCACTTTATGCACATTACTATTCAATATTTCATTGTGTCTTAAATACTCAAAACTTGTAATGAATACATTATTTTTAAGTGAGAAAAATGTGCCAGGAAATACCTATTTTGTAAAACTTGCCCTTGAATTGAAACCTAAAAAGAGTACAGCTCCAAAGATCATACTTGAACACTGACCTTCATTGCTGTAATGGAGGAGGCACAGTATGCTTAGGGAGTAAGGAGAAGAACATACAATCAGGATACAGGGAACCCAGGACCAGATCTTATAAAGAATAGAATGCACAGATATTTGAGAAATAAAAGCCACTAAGTAGGGCCTAAAAGAGAGCTGCTGGGTCCATTATAAGAGAGAATAATGTAAATAAAACTCAAATACTTTCAAGACATGGTAAGAAAATTGAGCTTTAAACTAATGTGTTACTTTGCCACCTGAGTTTTCAGTGGAGAAGTAACATGATTAAATTTGGGGTTTAAAAAGAAAACTGGCTGAAGTTATGTGAACAAAACATGGAAAAAAAGCAGCAAAAAAGGAGGCAGTGATAATATTATGTTCTTTTCCTTGTTATGCAATCAGAAGTTGCACAGACTATGATAAAAGAGAGAAATATCGAGTCCTGGGAAATAGGACTAGCAGGACTAAGACTTGGATTGAATGTTGGTTGGGGGAAAGGAGAAATAGAGATCAACTTTTACATTCAGGATTCAGTATGGGTGAAGTGGAAGAATACAGGAGAAAGAGCAGATGGTAAGGCTGATGATATTTTCAGTATCACACATATTAACAGAAACAGGGACTGTAAATAAGAAACCCTTTGAAGATAATGGTCAATTCTTCTTTAGATATAACTGATTTAAAATGCTGTCCCTGGCTGTGGCATAGTGGATAAGTTTCCGGCCTGCGAACCCAAAGATCGCTGGTTCGATTCCCAGCCAGGGCACATAATCAGGTTGCAAGCCAGGTCTCCAGCCAGCTCTGTAGCTGGAGGCAGGTGAAAGGCAACCATACATTGATGTTTCTCTCCCTCTCTGCCTCTCTTCCTTCCCCTCTCTCTAAAAATAATAAAATAAAATCTTAAAAAAATAAAATAAAATAAAATAAAATGCTGAGAGGACATTTGTATAGAAGTATCTGTCTGGCATTCAGAATGAAAAGCTCTTAATTGACAGTAAACACCTTTACAATAGGTTTTTCCCACCAATTCTCCCCAGATGGTTCACTTCTTTGAAGTGAATATGTGGTCAAAGGTTGACCAATGAGTACACACCTTCTCCTGAGACCTTATAATTTTATAGCTGTGGTAAGGATTGACATATGGCCCACACACTTACTAAATGCAATGCAACCAAGCAATGGCTTTTACTAGACATGTTATTTTAAAATTTTTGTATTAACTTCAAAATCCAGTATGTACTTTAAATATGTGTAAAAATATGTATGGGTGTAAATGTATTTTTGCATGTGTTTGGTAATAATGCAATTCACATTACTTAAAAGAGTAATTATTCAAACAAATAAATTAATGTAGGCATCTTGGAATAATGAAAAGAAAACTTTGTATTAATATGATTTGAGAAGCCAACAGAAGGCAGTAATTAAATGGTGAATTGTCTGGATGTGAAAGGTAAAAAAAGACAAAGTACACATTGGTGGTTCCAAAATTGATAGGGGATGTTAAGAACAAAGGAAATAGAGAAGCCAAATAATTTATATGCATGACTCATAGACATGAACTAAGGGGGACATTGCTGAAGGAAATGGGGTACTGGGTGGAGGGGGGCAAAGGAGGGGAAAATTGAGACAACTATAATAGCAAAATAAATAAAATATATTAAAAGAAAAGAAAAGAAAAAAAAAGAAAAGTTGTGTGCTCTTATACCTGGATTTCAAAGTCGTATGTAGCCTTAAATGTAAAGCACTTTATGAAAATGAAACACAAAGCAGAATCTAAAGACAGAGAGGATTGATTAGACCCTTGATGGAATAACTCACTGAATCTATTCATAGTTGGTTAATTTTCTTTTCAGTTACATGAGCCAATGGTTTCTTTTAGATTTAAGCTCATTTAAATTGTGTTACTTTGACTTGCACCTTATATGGTACTGACAAATGACAAATACAGGAGTCATTTACATGAGATTATATTTAGAAGCCATGCATTTTCAAGGAAAAGAACTATACATACATTTAAAAGAGGCATCAGAGGAATCATTATAATAGTAAAGTACTAGACAATCACTGAGGAAGTTTTAGTTGACAACAAGTTTCAAACTTCTTAGAAAGTAAATGGAGTAATATTTTATGATACTTTAACACAGAAATGCTTTCTAAAGAAATTTGATTGCTAAATAGATGTAGAGTTAGATAAGTAGAGAAAGAAATACCAAAATAAGGTATCTGTTTTCTACTCTTTTTTGATGCTGGGAAACTTTGTGGATATTTATAATCTACTGAAAATATTCTATTGCAGAGAGTGAGAATGAAGATACCAAACAGAAAATAAATGACAGTGAATTCTATAACAAGATATGAAATATGAATTCAAAAAGATAAGTCTGATACATTTATTAATAATTTTAACATAGCATACCTTAAATTTATCAAATCAGGTTTTATCCCATTGAAAAAGTTAGTGACCTGTTTGCATTTTATATTTTACCTTTTACATAATAAGATTATAATATTCAAATATTGGTTGGACCCAATGGTCGCTGGTTTGATTCCCAGCCAGGGCAAATAACCAGGTTGTAGGCCAGGTCTCCAGCCAGGTCCATAGCTGGAGGCAGGTGAAAGGCAACCATACAGTTATGTCTCTCTCCCTCTCTGCCTCTCTCCCTTCCCCTCTCTCTGGAAATAATAAAATTGTAAAAAAAAAAAATTGTTGACTTACTATATCAACATATGTCCCAACTATATAGTAATTTTTGGAATAGTGCTCTTTTTAAAGTAATGGATGATAATAGATATCATCTGCAAAGTAAAGTTTGTGTTCCTAAAAGATGGACATTTAACATTTAATGATAGTGCATACTATCATTATGCACTATCATTAAATGTCTGTGTTTCTTATAACTAACCTAAAATATTTTTATATGAAACCTTGATGAATGCAGATAATTTGTGTCTAATTAAGAGGATTTAGTTTAAAAATTAACACTTTTTCTTAAGTAAACAACAATATTTTCACTTCTTTGTTTCTTTCTGAGTGATCCAAACATTTGTTGTGCATCTTTTTTTTCTTTTTTCCTACTTAGATTTTTCTGCAGTTTGGACTTCTGATGCCTAATGAAGTTTATTAGTGCTTTTGGATTTTATACATTCAAGACTATCCAAGTTTGTCTTTCATTCATACCTACCTGGTCAAGTAATTACAATTCCTCTCCAATATAGTCTCACAGTAGCAATTACCCCCACCTATGGATGTCATTAATATAATGGTCGCAATAAGAAAGGCATTTGCAGGTTAGTTCAAAGTTTAAGGAGCAATAAAGTCTGGTAGCAAGAAATAAATCAAATCATTCTTTTTTACTGTTGACACTATTACAGATGTCTTCATTCCCCTGCAACTTCCCCACCTTTGCCTGCCTCCACCCAACCCCTAAAGTTAGCCCCATCCCTTCCCTCTGTCCTGCTCACTGTCCTCTGAGTTTATGAGTTATGTTCTTTGATTAGTCTTTTCAGCTGTTTTTCTCCAGTCTCCCCATCACCATCCCCTCTGACAGCTGGCCAAATCTGTTTAATTTACAGATTTGGCAATTTATAGTCATCACTTCTTTTGTATAGCTTCTATCAGGATTGACTATTATTTTGGTAATTGAAATGTATAAGTGATATCTGAGGGAGGGTAGGATGCCCGGAGAAGAATATTTACATAAGAAAAACAATAGAATTCAAGGTATTGTGTTAAAATGGAATAAAAGATGGAATTAGTGGCGTTATCTTCTTTCAGTTTCTAGCGATTTCCTCTTTTTCTTTTTTAATTTGATGTGATCTTTATAGTTGATGCAATTAAGTTTTATTCTAACCCAAATCCTTAGGTCTTCGATGCTGCAGAACAAGCTCTCCTTGCCCACTGCCTCCCCTCCCCCACTCAGACAGACAGCATGCTCTCACTTCATGCTTCTCTGCTTTCTTTTAGTCCTGAAAGCCTTACAGATCCATCACTGGCTGCCTTCAATCTGTTCACATCAAAAACAAACCGAGACCAGCACTGAACATTCCCTGAGCAGACAAAGCAAGTTTGGTCATAGAAACAATGCTTAATTTAGCTTATTTGGCAAGACTAACTTGATCTGAGTTCTTTTTGCTTTTGCCCCTAGCCAGTTGTAAGGAAAAACTTAAACAGTTTTGTAAAATTAATGAGGTAAGCATTAACCCATTTCCTATCAACCAATATTATTCTAATATTATAACCAATCTCTATGAAGAAAAACAAGTCACTGTCTTCTTACTATGTAGCTACTTGGTAACAACACCCACCTGAGTGAGCCTCATTCCATGTTTTGCTTTCAGGGCTTTCACTGTGCAAACTGTCTTGTTGGCATGTGCACAAAAATATCTGTTCATCACTGCTTTGATGGTTCATTAGTTTTGCCTCTGTGATTTTTCTGCTTTTGACAACTATAAAGCACAAATGCATGAAGCTCACCTGGTGTTGATTGACTGGCCAGCAGGTTGATGTGAAGTTCAGGATTCAAGGTTTTTCCCAAGGCCTCCCATCAGGGTGACCTTCTTGGCAGAGGTTTTCAGCAGCCGGGCGTTTCAGGAAAAGTGCTGAGAGCAATCCACACAAACCCCCACAGTTCCGTTTGTCCACAGAGCAGATTGTGAGCCCCCTGGGCGTGGCAACCTTGGGTCCTAGACATGACTGTTAAGCCTGCCTCTAAACTCCAGGTGGTCTTAATTATCCTATTTGTCTAACATTTTTCTTACATTTTGGCTTACAATGTGACCCTCAGTTCTGTAAAACTCAGTCTTTCAAAAGGGATAATTTGTGTTACATGTGTGGACACTAAATTTTAATTTATATTCTGGATGGAAATGTATACATTATTTGGGAATGCTTTTCAAATTTATAGTTATTTGATAATATCTCTTACACAAGATGTGTCTGGGAAAAGTACAACTATTATTAATATAATGAGAACAGTTTGCACAACATTGATGTAACCTGGTAATGAAGAAGAGTAGACTGGAATGTACATGTTTGAACAATGATGACTCTACTGGTCAGTTGGGTCGGTAGACACCACTGAGCATGTACTGTGTGGCCGTTGTGTTTAAAATGATTGAGTAAAGCAACAAATCAGCATCAAATTTTGCATGAAGCTTAAGTATTCCTCCATGGAAACTATTTAGATAATTCAGAAGGCCAAAGCTCTAGGCAACTGATGATTGGCAGCTTCATCTCAACAATATGCCCGTTCATGAATCATGTTTCCACACAGTTTTTTTTTGTTAGTTTTATTTTGTAAAACATCAAATCACCCAGGTGACTCAGCCCCCTTATAGCCCAGATTTGGCACCCTGCAACTTCAGGCTTTTCCCAAAACAAAAATCACCTTAGAAAGGAGCAAGATTACAGACCTTCAAAGAGATCCAGGAAAATACAACGAGGTAGCTAACAGTGATTGGGAGAACAGTGTGAAGGTCTGATGTGCCTAGTTTGAAGGGGACTGAGGTGTCATTGTCCTATGCACAATGTTTCTTGTATCTTGTATCTTCTTCAATAGAAGCCTCTATTTTCCATATTACATGGATGGGTATCTTCTGGACAGACTTTGTATGTATATAGATACACCCACAAATTTGGAAATATATAGGGCCTTTATGAACTTGCATTTTGTAATTAAGCACTGTGTACTCACCTGTCTCATATGTTAAGCATTTTTACCATTGCAGTCTTTATATTTAACCATCTGCAGTGAGGTTTCTCCTGGCAAAGTGAAATAGAATGATAATTGATTATATCAGAATCTTTTAGATATGTGTAATTTATGGATGTTTTAGGTAAAATTGCTGTTTCCTCCCCAGATAGCAGTGTTTCCTTTAATTTTTTTCTTACTTGTTTATTCTGACAAAGTTTTGGTTTTACACAGCTTTTATGGCCTTCACAACAATAACACTTATTAGGAATTGAGTTTGTAATATCCACCGCAGTGTGCTTCTCCATAATCACTCATTCTTTGATTGCTTGTTAGAGATGGTATAAAAACTTGCTGGGACATCTCTCATAGCAATATTTTTGCCAATATATCTCCTACAGCAAGAGAAACAAAGGAAAAAATAAATAAATGAGACTGCATCAAACTAAAAACCTTCTACAAAGCAAAAGAAATCATCAACAAAATGAAAAGAGAACCTGCTGTATGGGAGAACATATTTGCCAATGATGTATCTAATGAGGGGTTAATATCCAAAATATAGAGAGAACATTTACAACTCAACACCAGGAAGACAAACCATACAATTTAAAAAATGGGCAAAGGACCTGAATAATCACTTTTCCAAAGATGATATACAGATGGCCAATAGACATGAAAAAGAAATATTCAATGTCACTAACCATCAGAGAGATGCAAATTAAAACCATAATGAGATATTACCTCATATCTGCCTAAATGGTTACTATCAATAAATCAACAAACAACAACTGATGAAAATGTGGAAAAAAGGAAACACTTCCACACTGTGGGTGGGAATACAGGGGTGCAGCCCCTGTGGAAAGCAGTGTGAAGCTTCCTCACATAGGAAAAATGGGTTTGCCATCTGACCCAGAGATTCCACTTCTAGAAATATATCTTAGGAATCCTTAGAATTTTTAAGAAAAGAAGTATTATGATATCTAATATTTCTATGTCAACTATACTTTTTATATGATTAGGATTTATTTTCGGAAACCTCATTGCAAGTGGATTTTGATATATTGCTGCAAACCAAACATTACTGTGGCACCATCACAACATCAAGTCTATCGGCTATAGAGGAGGCATTATGTTTCACATTTTTCATGTTTCTAAGAGCTAGTGAGTACATAGTGTGATAAGTGCTCTGTTGTTATCCACCATTTTAATACTAAATTAAGTTTTTGAGTGACAAAGGTGATCTAATGATCTAATTATAATTTTTCTTTTCATGTAGTGCAAAGAGTGTTATTACAATTTTGAATATGCTGAAGAAGTGAATAGAAGTCACAGGGAAAACAAACCAAATTTCGTAAGATACACCATATATTTAAAATGTTAAGCAATATACTTAGAAAATTTTAATTTTAATTAATGTGCATAAAGTGCACTCATATATAAATAGAACATAGTAATACTGGCAAAGTAATAAGCAACTTAACTCAATATTCACCTCTACCTACATAAATATTCCAATGTTGGTTAAAAAATTAATACATGATATTTAGGAGAACAACCAGAATTGAGCACAAGATTAATTAAAATTGTTGCAATAGCTGGATCAGAATAATAAAGAGAAATCACATGATTTTAAAGACATTCTGCCACAATTACCATAATACATTGCCTAACTTTTTCAAGTATCAAAATAAAACCAATTCAAATGACTAATGTTGAAAGGTAGTGAATATCAAACTAATATTTATCAAGAATTTATTATAAAATATCTTTTGTGCTGAAAAAGTGAGTCTAATAAAAATATCTCCTAAATATTGTAGTAGATTCAGGTGGGCATAAGGGTACTAAATAATGTCCAGGTTGACTAAACTAAATTTAGAAAACATAAACAAATAATTGTTAAGAGATGAAAATAGTCCTCACTTGTTCTATTAAGGAAAGAGCCCTTGTTTTCCAGTTCATATTCATTTTGGACAGTTAATATTTTTGTTTTAATAGCAGAAACAAAAAGCATTGGAAGGGGTGTAGAGAAAGTAGGACTATTGTACATTGCTGGTAAACCAGTGCAGTTACTATGGAAAACTGCATGATGATTTCTCAACAGATTAACACAGAATTACTAAGATATACATAACTTCAGAGCCTGCGTTGTGTGTGTATGCGTGTGTGTGTGTGTGTGTGTGTGTGTGTGTTTAAGGGAGCACACAGAATTAATTGATTAAGACACCATTTATTCCTCAAATACACAGGAATAATGATAGAGGAAATTTGTGACTGCATCTTAAGATGATGACACTGAAGAAGGAATATATATATATTATATTATTATAATCATTATATATATAATTATAATTATATTATTATATCATTATATCCTCATTATTTCTCCTCTTTTGTCTTTATCATCAATTAACTTCTTTCAAAAATTTATTGAGCTCACTACCTGTCACATAAAATGTGCTCAGTAAGGACTTAAAAGTAGATTCACTTCATTCACAGTGTATATTCTTATACAGTTTCCAAATGGAGGTATCTACTTCAGACAGGGTATATATGTCATCCACCAAAACATAAAAATCATATCTAAGGACTCTTGTTATATAGATATTCTTTCTTTCCTTATAAGTCCCATTTTTCTGAGTGAATTTTATAATTAAATAATATAGTAATACAGCCATACATAGCTGTGAATAAATATACATATGATTAGTTTATATACTAAAATTTTTAAGTGTGCCAATAAAAATTACAGACAACTAGTTTCTCATTTTCTTTTAAGTGTTAGAATTTACTCAGCTTTATTTTTTAGCTTGAGGCCAGGAGTGGATAAATATCGAGAAAATCAAAGAAGAATGGCATTTGCCCCCACTGACTTCCTCCATGATGCAAAATTCTCATACATTTGATGAAAGAAAAATGCTTCCTAGGCCAAGAGTGAAAAAGATATTTTAAAATATTAAATTAAAACAAAATTAGGTTTTTAAAACAAGAGAGAAAGTAAGCATATTGAAATTCTTGCTAAAATTAAACATACCATTTTTCTCGAGACATCTGAATTCTTAAATATTTTTCTGTATATTAAATTTTCATTTTTAAGTCAAATGCAAATTCCCTTCTACATGTACAATTATAATATTTTAAAATGTATATAGTTTAGAAGAAATATAGTATATACAGTTAATAAGTAAGGTTTTTCTATTTTTATTTTGTTCATAAAAATAAGAGAACTATTGGACACAGACAAGAGTGTGGTAATTGTGAGGGAGAAGGGGCGAGTAGAGGTGAAGTATGAGGGATCAGTGATGATGGGAAAAAATAAATAAATACATGAATGAATGAAATAGTAACAAATGAATAAGTTTAAAGCATGACTACATACTACAGCATGCATCATAATTTTTGAGTCACTCTCTTTATTGTATTTTTTCATTACCATTTAGCCCTGTTATCCCCCTCCCCCGTGAATTACCACACTGTTGTCCACATCATATTTTAAATTTGAAAGATATTTAAATGACTGTATTGTCTAAGACAGGTAACTTGAGAAAATCTTTTGAACAGGTTCCAACTGTCTTTAAGACATTCAACTTAAATTATTGTACAACATGTTCTTCAGCAAAACTTAGATGCTCTCTGGGCATGCTCATGACTAACTACTCCTTCTAAATGTGCCTTTATCCAGACTTAACTAATTGCAGCTTCTTAACTCCATTAAAATGTCTTGGTGCTATGTCTCATTTATTCATTGACTACTAGCAGACCTAGTAGTCTGGGTAATTAATGATCAACCCATTTAAAGGTGATTTCCCTTGTTTAAATATGTTTATTTTTCCAAAATAAATATTCTCATTATAACACCTAATACAGGCTATTATTAAGCCTTCAAAAGCTGCCTTTTAGGAAACACGAGTCAATCCTTCTCAATTCACAATCCTGAGAAAACTCTGCATTGCAGCATTTTTACATTTTATAAAATCAAGTCCTAAAACCTAGACAGTATTATTTTTCTTCATGTTCAACACTATAAACCATATGTTGTTATGTCACTTCATTAACTGTTACTTAAACACTTTTCTGGTTTTAACAACCTTTACCAATTCTAATTTTGTACATAGTTCCCTCTCAATAAATTATACTATATGAATAAGACTACTTTAAAATCTTATATTAGCTGAGATTCTTAACAGATATTACATAAAACAATTATTTTTTCTCCAACTTAAACAAGTTGTCAGTTTTAGTCTCAGCAGTTTCAACTTATTTATCTTATTTAGATAAAGACCAAGTAGGCTTCCTGAAAAAAAGTAAGAACAGGAAATCAATTCAAACAGATGCATTGTTCTTTAATAAGGGTAAAATAACAAAGAATAAATGAACAATTAATAGTTTAATTTGACATGTTCACTCGAAAGAAATACTTGCCAAAATATCCTATATATTATTACAAAATCACATACTTAAGTTTGCCAATATAAATATACTATTTTTGATGATAGTATATTATTTACTCCATAATGTAAGGGTTAGGTTGGTTAAAACTAAATACAATACATCCTGTGTGAATTTAGGATGCATAAAGAGATTATAAAGAGATATCTGAATAGATATATACTAGATGCAGCTTTTGAGTTATCATGTTAAAAATGTTCAATATTTGGCAAAGAAATTTAGCTTTATATTATCTTGATTGATATTTTATTTATTCCTTAATTGTTTCTGCATAGAAATGTGTATATGTAAGAAGCCTTAAAAATCTGCAAATACATTTTTTAGTATACAAATGAGCCCACTGACACCTGACTGGCTTGTCAAAGTATATACAGCCATCAAGAATGAAAAAGAATATTTAAATCTTGATTTTCAATCTCATTGACAATTGCTTTTACTATTATTCAATGACTGTATTACAAGTATAATTAGTTTATTTTAAAAGATACATCTTGTTGCCCTGGCTGGTGGCACAGTGGATCGGTGCTGGGCTGTGGACCCAAAGGTTGCTGGTTCAATTCCCCAGCCAGAGCACATAACCAGGTTGCAGCCAGGTCTCCAGCCAGGTCTGTAGCTGGAGGCAGGTGAAAGGCAACCACGCATTGATATTTCTCTCCCTCTCCGTCTTTCTCCCTTCCCCTCTCTCTAAAAATAATAAATAAAATCTATAAAAAAATGATACATCTTATTCCATTTAATTTTTAATCAATCTGAATGATCCTGAGCACTCCACCCAATCTGTGTTTCTGCACTGGATTTCTAATACTCAAATAATTACACTGAGTGGAAATATATATGGAGACTAGTATATTAATTTATCTGAAACCTCTAAATAATGTGGGTTCATTTTATTTCCCAAGATAAAGAGTTACATAACAAGCCAATACAAATCAAACCTCTTTACCATATGCCTTTTTGAAGGTGATAAGATGACAGGGAAGCATATTCCTTCAGACCAAATTGTTCTAGCTTGCAGCCACTCAACTGTTTAAAGACAAGCTGCTGGATATTGTAGAACAGAGAGGAACCACCACCAGTGAGCTGGCTCTCAATTTCTGTCCAGCAGAATTTGAAGATTGTAAGCCTTTTGTGATTTTACATCACTAACTGTTGGGGTTATTGTTATGCAACAATAGTAACTGGAATACTGGTCCAAGGAAGACCCATGTGCGGGCAACTGGTGGTTGGCAGCTTCATCAGGACAATGCACTCGCTCATGCATCGTGATCGGTGCAGGGTTTTTTTTGGCAAAACATCAAATCACCCAGGTGACTAAGCATTCCCTACAGCCCAGATTTGGAGTCCTTCAACTTCTGGCTTTTCCCCAAATTATAATCACCAATAAAAGGGAAGAAATTTCAGACTGTCTACGAGATTCAGAAAAACACAATGGGGCAGCTGATTGAAATTCCAACTAAGTATTTTGCCAGAGTGTTTTTAACAGTGGAAGAGACATTGGGAGAATTGAGCAAGGTCCCAAGGTGACTACTTAAAAGGGGACTGAGGCATCGTTGTCCTCTCTACCATGTTTTTTGTATCTTGTATCTTCTTCAATAAAAGCATTTTCCATATGACATGCTGGATACTTTCTGGACAAACCTGTGTAGTATTTAAGCATGCCTTATGTGTCAGATATTATCCTGTTACAATTAACCCAATGCAATATGTTTCATTATCACTATTTTCCATATGAAGAAATGAGGCAGTGAGATATTACCAACTTACTTAAATTCACAGTTAATAAATGGAGAGTTGAAGAAAGGCAATTTTTTACACAACTCTTCACTGTGTGTTCTTATAACCGAGAAGTCATCTCCATTAATTTAAACTAAATGTATTGTAGACTTTAAAATAATTTCTAAAAATGGAACATGTTTGGTATGTTTATTAAGTTCATATTTTTTTCTTTATGTTTTCACAGATTACTGAAACATTATCAATACCTATGTACTGATTCAAATGAAAATAAAGTACCATTTCTATGGAAACTTTAGTTTCTGGACTGACATAGTTAATTTGCATAAACTACTATCATACAGTGAATGATATAGCAAATTTAATGTTATATTAAAACTCATCTAGTATAATCTGTCACAACCTGACTTTTATACCCCTGTTGTGACAATTGATATTACAGACTATTTGCTTCCTACATAGTGTTTGAAAGTTGATTACAACACGTTCCTTGACCTTTTTATTTTGTGCCTGTGATGCTAGCTGCCTTTTCTGTTTCAATCCTTGTTTCTTTTAAACATTACATTTCTTATTGGTTGTTCTCTATGTTCTCTAGCCTAGGCCACCTTCTGTCGAATCTTCTGTGACTCACTGAGTTTTTTTTTGCTACTAATTTTATTAGCTAGGAACTCAATGTAACTCCCTCTCTCTCCTTATCTCCCTCCCTTCCAAATTCCCCTCCTCTCTCTCCTTCTATTAACTCCCACTTCTCTTCCTTCCAGACTCTCTCTCTGTCTTTCTCTTTCCCCCATTCCTTATCTCTCTCTCTCCTGTGTCTCCTAGCTTTCTATTAAGAACTGTTTCACAAAGAAAGTGATCTGTTATAAGGAGTTGTAAATGATGCATAGAGTTAAAAACACATGTCGTAATTAGGTGGCAAAAATAAAAGATAAAGAAAGAAAAAAATGTGTAACTCTGGGTCAGTCACCATGGACCTAAAGTTGCTTGATTTAAAGTAAAGTTATCATTATTTTATTATATAAGCCTGACCGGAAGCTCAGTTTTACCTTTGCTTTGTTTGTTTGTTGATTGGCTTAGAACCAGCAGACTCATGAAACACTGTGGTGGAAAACTTGAAATAATACAGAGATACCTACAAGACAATGTAAGGACACATCTATGTTTTTATTTAAAATATAAAGAATAGAATGATGAGCAAAATTTAAGAGCTGAGATTTATGTTACTTCAAATGTAGCAAACTTTTTGTTTGTAAGCCTAAGCTCCAATCTCTAGTATTGGGCCCTCATTATCTGTTCTAGAAATTATTGTATTGATATTCAAGTTCTACTAGCTTCTAGCGTTTTTATTTTCCATAATGTTTTCTTTACTCATAATTCTATAATCTATTTTTAAATATTGTATTTATTTATTTTTTTTTTGTTTAGAGAGAGGGGAAGGGAGGGAGAAAGAGAAGGAGAGGAACATTAATGTGTAGTTGCCTCTCTCACACTCTCCACTTGGGGAACTGGCCTGCAGCTCAAGAATGTGCCCTGACTGGGAATCAAACCGATGACCCTGGAGTTCACAGGCCAGCATTCAATACACTAAGGCCCACCAGTCATGACATAAATTTATAATCTTCATGTTGGAATTAAGTTTACTCTTTATCTCATAAAAATAACTTTTCATTGCCAAAAAGGATAATTTTTCCAGAGGGAGTTAAAATAAACTCTGTGCTTCATTTCCTAAATCATTTTTATCCTCTCTTTTTATGAGTCATGTTTCAATAAACCAAGAATCTGCCATACATAGAAGGGTACCACATGTATGGTAAGTGTCAAATACATAATGAACAAATGAATAAATAGTCATTTTAAATGATACCTTGCTACCTAAAATTGTTATAATAAAGTGTGATATTTTGGAATATGAATAGTTTTGAACTGCATCTTCAAAGAAAGAAAGCTAATGTCTACTTTGTAAATAGCCCCTAAAAATTGCTACCTACTAAAAAATGTTTTAAGATAACATTTTCTAAAGAATCCTTTCTCCTTAGATATTATAAAAAGGAAAATAAAAACAGTGCTTAAATCTTGAATAGGTGTTAGAGTAAATTAAAGAAAATAATCTAAGTCATGAAATTATTAAAACAAATGTATCTTCTGTGTTTTAATATCTCAATGTATTATCAAACCATTATTAATATATTTTATCTAATGAACAATATATAGCATAAAGGTGTCATGTAAGTGTTTTTATCAAGCCTCATTATTTTTTAACACTGAGGACAACTCACTCAAAAAGTACTACAATTTAATCTTATTCTCCATATAATATATTGTCATGTATTTTTTAAAAAGGACTTCTTTATTACCTAAAGATTGGGATTCATAATATAAATATGCTTTATTATATTAATAATCATTTAAATATTTTAGTAGAACATTTCATAATGTATTTGAAATATTGGGGAGGGAAACTTTCATTTCCCAGCACTATTTTTCAATATGGGGGAAGTTTCTCTGAGCAGCTCTGTTGGCCTTTGTCAGCACTCCACAGCTAACCCTCCCCACCAGAGAAATACAGGCTTACTGAGAGAGGAATTTGGAGGGGAAACTGGTTTTGTTTAGCCCCGCCCTGCCCACCATATCATATCTGCCCATATCATGAAGAATCTATGCTCATCCTCTAGGCTGTGAATTAGATTTAGTAGGGGAGGTTCCCATCACAGAGACCTTTGGGATTCTAGCAATTTTTGTGCCTAAGTGAATATGTTTCCTCAAGGGTGCAACATGAACAAGCCATTTGATTATTAAACCCATAGCCTTGTAGGCAACTCTAAACTTTGTCAGTATATAACACATATTTTTATTCCACCTTCTTGAAGTCTGTGACCCTCTGTTAATAGAAGCTCAACATATATATATAGGAAAACTTCCTTTGGGGGGGAGCACTTAATTCTAGATTCTGTTGCATTTGTCTAGGAATCCATAAGCAGAAATAGAATGATTTGAGGAAGGAAAATGCATCTGCAAAGGCAAGTCAGGTACATGACTTTAGAGTTTTGTGTAACTTGGTTAGGCTCTATTCATGCAGATTTTTAAACAAATTATATTGTACCCTGAGGACACAAATAAAGTTGCACAGTTAGATTTAAATAATGCTAACTTAGGGAGTGACTTTTACATTGTAGTAAGTAAAGAATACCTCAGCTTGACTGTGAACTCAAGTGCTCCCGTCCCATCATTTCATCACTAGGTTACTCCAGTGGGGGACTTAAAAAGGAAATAATAATTTTCAAAGATGCTTTAAGAGAAAGTAGTTAAACTAAGGCTTAACTTCCTCAAAGAGTCAGAAATATCTCCAAAAAGTTTACAATTGAGACTGCATGCCTAGGTGAATGGCCATCTGAATATGGTAAAAAAAAAATATGTGTCATAAATATGCTCTTTATGGACACTCTTTCACAGTTAAATTTATATTCTAGTCTCTGGTCTCTAAGCAACAAGCATCCTGGTAAAGCTTAAGTCAAATGATTTTCCCCATGGACTATGTTTAACTAGGATACAATTAAAGCTGCCAGGTTTTTCAGCAATGTCAAGTCCTGGGTTATTAAGGCTATAACTGTGAGGAAATAATAATACTAAATCACTTAGGGATGAGCCTGTTCTTTCTTATTCAACGATGGGCTTTTTAATGGGCCCTGGGAAGTACTTGTCAGTGAATACCGAGATCTCAAAAAGACTTTAGTTTCTTTCTGATATACTATTAGATTATAACCCTTGAAGAATCCCTAAATTTACAAAGTATCTAGCATGTCTCGAGATTAGACTGAGTATAGAAGAAAAAAGGAAATTTTAAAAATTTTATAATTGTCTAACCAGATGATTTATTTTTAACGTCTGTTAAAATAGTTAATTTTAGAGTTTATTTCATTGAAAAAGTTTAATTTATCCCACCTCAAGCACCTAAAGGTATTTTAACTACCTTTAGACTATAATATTTGATTAATAATGACTTACAAATTAATGGTGGAAATTCAGGCTCAGGACATCTCATTATGGTTGGCATTTGAGGATGTTTATTTTACTATTTAATTGTATTGTACAACTTTGGATAATATACATGGATAAGAGTTTAGATTTTTATTTTTTTTTTACCTGAAGTTCAAAATAGCTTTATAGTTAATAGAATCTGTGATATCTTTAAGAATAATGTTCTGTGGAAAACAATGAATTTACCCTCCAGTCATTTTAGATGATCAGCAAATAATAGCAGCACATGAGACTGAGATCTATCTCTTGAACCATCATGCCCACAGGAAGCTCAAATCTAGACATGCAAACAAAAGGGTGGTGAACCACAAGCTAGTTCAGGAGACAGAGGGGAGCATCACTTATAAAGAAAAAGAGACCCTGGAAGAAACCAAGAATTCAGGGTGGTGGGAGTTTCCCATTGATTGGTCTGTTGCTAAGCAACAAGAAAATGTCCCTCCTACTGGGGTGGTAAGGTAAGCCTTTTCCTTAACAAATTTGTAAACTACCATGGGTAGGGGAAGTGCAGGCCTGAGAGCGCCCCCTTTAGAGACTCCTGGCTCCACATTGAAGAAGGTCTTCCTTTTCTCATTTTGATACTTTCTGCAAGGTCAGAAAATAAGTCAATCAGGTACAATTTCATGGTGGATCCTTTATATTTTATTTATTGCTTTATTTATTACACTTTCTTACAACTACTCATATACCTAAGATAAAACTGTGCAGAACTTCACAATCTACCACCCCAGCCACAGAAGCCTCAGAATCAAGAATCCAAGAAAGGAAATTCTATAGTCACTATAGTTCCAGATACCATGCATCTTTGTTATGACTATGTCCACCAAGTGAATGACCCACACATTCTCTCTCTTCACGTAATTTGGTTCTGAATCAAAATATTAGATAAGAAATCTAAATTATATCCTCATACTTTCCATTCAAGACAGTTTTGGGAACGTAGTTTGTATATTAGTAGCCTCCGTATGCTAAAAAGAAGTCTGAAGTATGTAGCAAGATAAACTGTCTTTTAAGATGTTCAAGGCTACTATAGTGTCACTGAACCAGTCTCACACTGCCTTTAAATTCTCTTTGTTTTCAATTTTTTCCACTAATCTTTGCCACCCCAGTGGCCAAATAAGAGGAAAATCTATTTTTGACATTTGTGACTGGACCCTTAGAAAATAAAATTGAAAAGTAGTGAAAGGGAAACAAATGAAAAAGAATGAGCATTGATAATTGTTAAATACAGATTGTGGATATACAGGGTTTTGTTTTGTTTTTTGTTTTTATTTTTTTGTTTGTTTTGTTTTGCAGGCTGGTGCAGTCACTAAGGAAAACAGTATGGAGTTTCCTTAGAAAACTAAAACTGGAACTGCCTTTTGATCCAGCAATTCCACTACTAGGACTATACCCGAAGAATCCTGAAACACCAATTCATAAGAACCTATGTATCCCTATGTTCATAGCAGTGTTATTTACAATAGCCAAATGCTGGAAACAGCCTAAGTGCCCATCAGTAGATGATTGGATCAAAAAACTGGTACATTTACACAATGGAATACTACATAGTAGAAAGAAAGAAGGAATGCCTAACCTTTGCAACAACATATGGATGGAACTAGAAAGTATTATGCTTAGTGAAATAAGCCAGTCAGTGAAAGATAAATACCATATGATCTCACCCATTATAGGACAATAATGAACAAAACTAACAACAAGCAAAACAAAACCAGGTATATGAATACAGTGAATAGGCCTTCAGTGAGCAAGGGGAAGGGGGATGGGGGGAGGGGGGAGGAAGAGGCAAAGAAGGGGATCAGTTTAGTCAAGAACCTAGTATGGAAGAACCATGGACATGGACAACAAGTGGGATTGACTTTGTGGGAGAGTGGGTGGGTGGGGAAGGGGACAGAGGGGAGGAAAAAGGGGATGGATGTAATACAACAACAATAAAATTAAATTTAAAAATAAATAAATACATAAAATAAAGAGGAAAGCTTAATATTGAAAAAAGTAATGGAAAACTGCAGAGGCCAATTAGCATCACAAGGCACATTAAACACCTCTTTCCTAATTTCATGTGGTTAGTCCCCAAACATCACTCTCCATTCCTTGGCTACTTTAATATAATTACTAAATTTCTTGATGATGAATTTCATGTTTTAAGTGACACTGGCAGTTGTATAAATCATGTATTAAGTTCACTGATTTAATAAGATGACTAAAATGAACAGGCTTCTACCTTGTTTAAAGTATAAACAATATCTCCCTAGTATAAAATTAAGTTGTAAAATGCCTATTATTTAACTAGAAGAATGAAGAATACCGGGTGTTTTGCTACTGCCTTGAATCTCATTTTTTCTCAAATGAGTTCTAATCACATAGAGTGCATTGCAATAGAACGATAACAAAACTTAAAAGCATGTGTATGTCTTGCTCTACACGTACAAGGAACACATGGTCATGACCCAGCCAATTTAGCACTTTGACTGACTAGTTTTTCCACAGTTTATATCACAGAATAATTAAAAAAAAAGAAGAAGTCTGTCCCGAAAGTACTGAGCCATTTAATGTTTAAATTATATTGATGCTGGCTCGATACTTTCAGGACAGACCTCGTGTGTACAAGTGTACATTCCATATGAAGCTATAATTTCTTAAAAGAAGATATTCAATTGATTATCGAACCACTTTCATAGACACCATTGAGAGGCTCAAGGGAAATGGAGTGAAAAAGTGACCTTTTTAGATGTTCAACACTTCCATGGCTTCTTGAGAGTTGTAGATAGTTGGATATGAATGGCTAGAATCTGGGACCCTCTCTCAAATTCCACTCCTGATTGAGGAAATAAACCCTGACTCTGGACTCCATCTTTCAATACTCAGATTACTGCCCTAAAGCTTCATCTTCTCTAGAAGCTGTCCTGGGTCCTGCATTTTCTCTCAGTCTACACCTAGAGTTTTCGATCATTTTCTTCCAACATTACGTAGGCTCTGAGGGTCCTGGGTAAGAGTTGGAAGTGGGAAAGGGTAACGGCTCTTCTTTGGAGCCCTTAAGCACACTGCCAATTATTTCTCTTTTCTGTGTCTACCACCAAATTAAGTCACATTAGTAACTTCACCTTGGGTATATGACAAGCCCCAGGAAAGGGAATACCTTAGGAAAAGAAAAGGCACATCATCCCATTGATATTGGATTTAAAATCTTCAGGAAAAAAGAGTGATCAACTGACCCCTGTATGATTTTTGTCAATCAAAAAATATGTGTGTAATCAAGAATTGGGTTGGCTTCTGTCCTTGGTTCCAGGAGGAGGTAACTTCTTATGATGAATTTTCTGTGTCAACTTGGCTGGGCAAAGGTGTCCAGATATTTGGCCAAACATTATCCTAGGTGTTTCTGTGAAGGTGCTTTCTGGGTGAGATTAACATCTAATTTACTGGACTTTGAGTAAAGCAGATTACTTTTCATAGCATGAATATTGGGGGAAATGAAGGCTTTAACTGAAAAAGATGGACACTTCTGGAACTAAATAGAATTCTGCTAGCAAACTGCCTTTGGATTCAAGTTGAGTTCTTCACTGAGTCTCCAGCCAGCTGGCTGGCTTTACAGATTTTGGACTAACAAAGTGCCCACAATTGTATGAACCAATTCTTTAAATTTTAAAAATTAAATATATACCTATGAGGTCTGTCCCAAAAGTATCAAGCTAAAGTCAATATACTTGAAAAAAATTTTGCGACCAATGCTTTTGGGATAGACCTCATATATACACTACACACATATCAATCAACACACTTATATGGGGAGAGAGTAAGAGAGAGAGAGAGATTCTATCTGTTCTGTTTCTCTGGAAAAACCTAACCTCGTACATCTAATTCTTGAATTTCCTAAGAGTGGCTTTGCTATTCCTGGTGGGTCCCTCATTATGCTAATGAGGCGAGTCATGTTGAAACCCTAAAATGTTTACACCAACAGGATGACTCAGGATGTGGCTGGCCAGGCCAGAAAGACCAATCACACTTTTAGATGATTCAGGTTTTGAGCCACGTGACCTCCAGCTGGAGAGTGAGTCACGTGGGCAATAGCTCATTCAATTTTGCCTATGTATTGAAACTCAATTAAAAACTCCTGACACACAGCCCTGGCTAGTGTGGTTTGGTGGATTGGCCAGCCTGCAAACCTAAAGGTTGCTGGTTCAATTCCCAGCCAAGGCACATAACCAGGTTGCAAGCCAGGTCTCCAGCCAGGTCCTTAGCTGGAGGCAGGTGAAAGACAACCATACATTGATGTTTCTCTGCCTTTCTTCCTTTCTCCCTTCCCCTCTCTCTAAAAATAATAAAATCTTTAAAAACATAAAATAACTACCATAAAGTTAAAAAAAAAGAAACTCTTGACACAGACCCCACTTGAGTTTCTCTGGTTGGCGATCCTAAGTATTGTCATATATTTGTACCAAGAAGAAATGCTTCTCTGAGAAGAATGGAGCTTAATGTTCAAAGCCCTTCCAAATTTTTCCTATGAGGCTCTTCTTTTGGTTGGTTAGCATTTTTATCTTCTTGCTATAATGCAGTTGAAATTGTGAGTACAGAACTTGCAGGGAGTGCTTTGTACCTTTGTAGAAAATTATGGCATCTGAGGATAATTGTGAGAGGCCCTGAATTTATAGCCAGTTAGCCTGTAGCAGAGGAAACCTGGGGAGTCCTCAAAGTGTGGCTGGTGTCTAAGGTAAGGGCAGTCTTGTGGGTGACTGTGTAATTAAACTTGATTTTGGCAAACTCATTTCAGAAGGAGACACGCTCCATTAATTTTTAAGTAAAATATGTTCTTATTAAATTTCCAAATTATAAAGATTACCTTATATTTTAGGCTTCAGGGGACTTATGTCCAGAAATATGAGTTGAATAAGAATCACATAAAGTTCTGACAGGAGCATATCTATGGAATGGTTTTCTTAAAAAAATTACCACCTTCACTTCCAAAACCTGTCTCCTTCATAGTCCAGCTACCTGACCTTGCCTAAGTCACTTATTTAATGCTCAAGTTTTTTTTTTTAATCTACAAAATAATAATAACTACCTACTTCATTTAAGTTGTATGAGGATTACACATTAGATGATGCATGCAAAATAATTAACAAATTATTTGGCTCCTAATAAGCTCTTGATAAAGTAACAAATTTTAAATGTTATCATATTAACATTTAACCATAAAAAAAGCTTTCATAGGCAGTTAAAAAACTGAGGTTATACTAACATAGTATTTACTTATAGACAGATCTCCATAGGAAGTAAACAACAATATTGTTCGAGGTTTGTTAAAGGGAAGTAGAGTTAAATAATCTGAATCTTTAAAGGCATGAAACTATGACTGATTTCTCACTTGTATAAAGAATCATTCAAGCACCATAATAAGCATTTATCATTTGTAAAAGTGGGGCAATAACATTATATTCATAATAGGATAACCTTTAAAGATGAAACCTTAACATACTATGAGAGCCCAAAATGCTCTTAACAGATTATTATATGAAAGGTTGCATCTAATCCATGGTAGGTAATCAGATTCTCTCTTCTAGAAATTTGGACTTAATATTCACTGCTTTTACATCAATTAGATAATAAGCACACTTGCAATAAAAGTCACACATTTAGGACTATAATTGTTACAGGGCAAGACAAAGTTCTCCAAAGCAGCCACAATTAAAGGGAGAAAGTCTATCCCAAAGGAAACCTGAAAAAGCAAAATTTTTACAGAAAGGCAGAGGGGAAAAAAACAACAACAACAAAACACTTTTTGAACTCATAAAAGAAGGAAAAATTAGCTCAATTTTTAAAATTTTGCAGCTAACTTATGGTCCAAAATGCATCAGCTTTTACTATATTAGTTTTTGTTCATTTACTATTCATCATATTTCCATTAAAGTCTTTGTAATTAAATTTATTTATTAGCTCAAATAGAAATTAAAAGCATTCATTACAACAAATATATGAAATATATACAACGAAGGTGTATGTTGATCTAAATGTAGTTTTACCCCATTGCAGCTGATAGCATATGTAAACGTCCTGGATGTTTTGTTTATGTAAGGGTTAATGAAATCTCACCCAGACCCTACTCTTGCACATAGTTCCCACAAGAAGTGGCTTCCATCATAAAAACAAATAATCCAGTTTAAAACTGGGCAGAGGGCCTGAATAGACATCACTCCAAAGAGGAAACAAGATGGTGAAGAGATGCCTGAAAAGATGCTCAACATCACTAATCAACAAGAATTGCAAGTAAAACCCGCGGTAAGATATTATCCCACACCTGTCAGAATGGCTACTGAAACCAAACAAAATTTAAACTAAACAAGTGTACAAACAAAACAATTGCCTAGATACAGACAACATATTGAATGTTGCCAGGGGGTTGGGCAATGGAGGAATGGACAAAAAGTTGAAGGAGATTAAGAACTACATACTTAATTTATAAATAAGTCACAGGGATGTAAAGTACAACATAGGGCATACAGTCAATAATACCACAATAACTTTGTATGTTGACAGATGGTTACTAGAATTTTCATGGTGATCACTTTGTAAGGCATGTAAATGTCACATCACGATGCCAGAAACCTGAAACTAATATAATATTGTATGTCAACTATAGTTTAATTAAAGAGAGCTTTACATTCTAGTATGAAAAAATAAAATTTTACTAGGAGAGCAAAAGGCTATAAGAATCTCTAGTTGAGATTATGGTGCTAAGCTTTATGGTTCGTGTTTTTATTTTAATGTGTTAAAATTTATTTTTATTAAATTATTTTGTTACATGTATATAAAGTTTTTATAATGATATATCAGCACTTAAAAAAGGGTGGCTTCCCATATACAATGTATATTTGGCTCTTTGGCTGTAGAAGAGAATAAAAATTATATAAAAAGATAGAGAGATAGACATAAACATAGATGTACCTGACTTCATGATGAATAAAAATTAAAATAGATATAAAACACTGAACATTTTCATATATGATATTAAACAGATTATTTAACAGAATAGCATATATACATGAGGGAATCAAAGTGAAAATTTGAGTTAGTATATTAAAAACAGGTCTAAAATTATATTGAATCTGTCTGTTTAAGACTTTCTTTGATTCCAGTAAATAAAGGAGTGTCATTGTTTTATTATATTATACTAATATGTATACAAGGAGGGACCCCCAAAAAAACCGTGAATTTATTTTTTAAAAATTGCACATTTATTCTTTTATGTTTAAACTTTAGTCACCTTCAAAGTATACCTATTAATATATCTATTAGACATTTTTTCAACTGCTCAAAAGAGTTTTTGAACTCATTGATGCCTTTTCCTGTTTCTGCCTTTTTTATTGCCTTTTCCACATTGACAAAGTTTTCTTTTTGAGGACTTTTTTTATCCAGTAAAACACAAAAAAGATCTCTAGGGGGAAGGGGTCATGCTATTTTTGCTCAAAAACTGCTGAACAGTCCATGTGGTGCAGGCAGGTGTGCTCATTAACCACCCATCATGAGATGGGCAAATGCGTTGCATGAGTCTTCCAAAAAGAATTCACAGAAGCAGAACACAACCTCTCACAACAATGCCAGCTGGTACACTGACACAGATGGGTTCCTAAAACAATCACCTAGCAAGGAAGCCAGTACTACAAGAGGCTCACCCTCCAGATATAATTCCAGTTTTATTTTGGTTTCCCTTCATATACATTTTCTTATGTAAGTGTTAAAAGTCAATACTATTCTGAATAAACATTAAGGAATGAGAATTTATGGATAAAATAATTTATCACCAGCATATCAGAAAATTATTAAGTACATTTTTTCTAAGAAACTTTCAGAAAAACTGATTACATTGAATCACCACTAGGTAGTAATATTTAAAACTTAGATCATGCCTATTTTTACATTTCATGGTAATATAATCCACTCAGTAATGCTCAGAGAATAAAACTTTAGATACAACCAGAAAGAATATACCTCTTTTACCAGTAAATATAAAATGACACATTACAAATAGTTGTGACTTAAAATCTAGATTTCCAATTTAATTTATTTGACTAAAAATATTAATTCTATACTTTAATGTTATGGTTGTTCACACTATCAATTTCTTCAAATAAAGTAATTCATTATTGCTTGACTACTATACTTTACAATTGATATTAATATCAGTTCATAAAAATCTGTTAGCACCCTGGCTAGTGGCACAGAGGACAAGACACCAACCTGTGAACCCAGAGGTTGTTGGTTCAATTCCCAGCCAGGGCACATAACCAGGTTGCAAGCCAGGTCTTCAGCCAGGTCCATAGCTGGAGGCAGGTGAAAGGCAACCACACATTGATGTTTCTCTTTCTTTCTTCCTCCCTCCCTGCCCTTATCTCCAAAAAATAATGAATAAAATTTTTTTAAAAGAATCTACTAGCTCCTCCATAAAATGAATAATAAATATTTTAAGGTCAATACTATTATTTGTTAATAATTCTGAAATGTCAAATATGCTTAGCAATTAGTTTACTGATTTGAGTATAATCTTACTACAGTAATGATAACAAATAAATAGCAAGAAAATAGATATAGTTTAAATATGAAGCATTCTTACTGACTCCACTGATAATGTTAAAAAATTGAAATAGACATTAAACAAAAAACCTACTCTGTATTTCCAAGTAAACTGTTAAAATTCAATTTCAGAGATTTAAAAACTATCGGTAGATAGGTAGATCTTAAATGCTGCACTTCCTAAACATAAATAATCATTAATTTAATATAATTTCATTTTTCTTTAAAAGTGTAAATTTATAAACTATTAAATATCTAGAAGCAATTACTAACCAAAACCAAGCAATCAACAGGCGTAACATAACACTGACATCCAGTGGCCATTTAGGCTCATTGCAGGGGGCCATTCTCATAAAGCAGTGTTAATAAAAGGTTTGTCATGATTACTTATCTTTATGCTACTCTTGTGAGAAGCAATTATCTTATTGATCACAACATAAGTAACACATATAAGATTACAGATTGCTTTCTATTCGTCGTGAGTTTTTCTCTAATAACTCCCCAATTATTAACAGACTCCTGGAGTAACTCCTGAAACAAAACAACAATCGAAAATCTTCTCAACTTAATTAAATGAAAAAATACATTGTTAAAATATATACTTGACAATATTTAACAGTTGATAAATAATCCCATTGATATTTTCTGATTTTCAGTTGCTTTTAGAGCTTGTTTTTCACATACTGCTCTGCAATTTGTAGCTGAAACATTAGGCACAACATATTTCGGCCAGGATAGGCTGAATTACAGTTTTAAACATCAACACACACTTACTTCTTATACAAATTGCTGGTGAGCAAAGAAATTGTGCTCATTTGAATTACTAATGAGTTCAGACAGTAAAGTAGCTAACTGTCATGAAGTTGCTATTTCTTGTGGATAAAGAAAGAAAGAGGAAGAGAACCTTGAATAATTTCTTATGTTAGTTAAATGGTGTAGTTCACAAACAATCACAAGACTGCATTGGTGGACCCAGCCCTGCACCACAGTAGGGCCCCAGGAGTGATTCCTACCTGTACCCAGATAAGCAGGGAGCAGATGGACATCAGCAACACCCGCGGAATTACACTCCTCAGTCCTCCACCATTCATCTAAATATCCAAGTGCTAAGCTTCTTATCCCAATTTTAAGAACCTCTTATGCTGATGATTTAAAATTTATATTTTCAGACTATAAATTTCTTCAGCATTCCAGGTCCATTTAGCCAACATTTTATTCACTATGTATATCTAGTTGATAATATCAAAAACATCTCACCCTCAAGTGGTTATTTCAGAAATTATGTTCACACTCCTTAACTTCTTTCTCTTTTGAAAGTTTCTGTAGTTTAAAAACACTTCATTCATTCAATTAAACTAGCCAAAAATCTAGCAATCATCCTGGAAAATCTTGGAATATCATTGCCGTAGATGATCCTTTTTTCTATCCTAATGATATTCTGTTGTCCACAGTAAGAATCAAGGCTAAACCCCAGAACAAGCTAAGTAAGCTAAACAATTCAGATTCCACACACAATGCTAAAAATGTCATCAGTGAAAACTGTTTTAGATTTGAACCTAGGATTCTGAAAACAGCATTTACAGACATTAAGCCTCCCCGTAGTTCTGAAAATAAATACAGTAAGATAAAGAAATCTAAGTCACCATATGCAGTGAATTCAGATCTTCCTGTAGTTGTTTCAACACTTCTCACAAATGTGCTTGAATCTAACTGCAGTCCGTTTTTCATTTATATGCGTCAATAAATTTATTTATTTTATTTAAGGAAAATCTGTTATTTGTACCCAAACAAGTTCTGAATAAATGTTTTATTCTCACATACACTCAGACACATATACTTACAACAGTAGTATATGAAGTCTGTCTTGAAAGTATAGAGCCAAAGTCAATATAATTAAAACAGTTTGCATGGCCAATATTTTCAGGAGAGATCTGGTAATGTTTAAATAATTTATACAATGTATTGTTATACACTACATAAATGTAGCACTGTTATGATATATTATATATGATAATATTGAAGTATTTAGAAAATTATATAAAGTATATATCCATATGGATATGGATATATGCATGTATATATATCCTTTTTATAGTAGATGGGATATTTAAAATTAATGTAGAAATAAAAAATGTTAATTAATTAAGTATTCACAAGATTTGAAACCTAAATCAAGTAATGAGCGCATATATTTAGGAGGACCCCTCATTATAATTGAGTCTGTGATTCTCTGGCTTCCATTTTAGGAATCAGACTTATGGAATTACTAGGCTTCAAAGTGACCTTTATCTATGTGCTTCTTCACATATTGAGTGCTTTTATAGTCACATGTATATGACGTGAATGGTAGTTTCTAATTATCTGATCATGTGGCATGATGTAGGGGTCCAGGTTCAAGCTGACTATGAGACAACCACTTTCACATCACAGGGGTGACTCAACACTTACAAGAAAACAGTGGTCAAATATACAAATGAAGGTTAGGCTATTTCTCTCTATAGAGCCCTATTTAAGAATTTTTCCATGCAACGGCATGGATGGACCTGGGGACCACTACGGTAAATGAAATAAGCCAGTCAGCCAGCCAAGTGCCATATGATCACACTCATATGTGGACACTAACAAAGAAAATGAGCTAAGAAGTAAAACAGAGACAAACTTACAGCTCAAAAGTGAGGTGACAATTGTGCGAGGTGGAGGGATTGAGCAAACAAGAAAAAGAAAGAGAAAAATCTCATGTGCACAGACAGCAGCACGGTGATGGTGGGCAGAGGAGGGATGGGGAAAGAGGGCGCAGGGGAGGGTCAAATGTCAGGGAAGCGCGCAGGTCCGGCTCCTGCCACAACAAAAGCCAGACTCCTGAGGCAGGTGCTAAAGAAAAGGAAAGCGTATTATTCAGATACCAGCCACCTGGAAGATGGAGCGCTCAGGTTTCAAAACCCCGCTCAACACTTTAGTGCCAGCAGAGGTTTTTATAAGGAGGGAGAGAAGCACGCAGAACAGAGAGAACAGGAGGGAGCTGAGAAGTTCTCTGTGTGCAGACCAGCATAGTCCATGCTAATAAGGACCTTGAAACGGGTCAAGTGATCTCTGGTGTATGTCATTCTTTTTTTTTTTTTTATCTTGATTTTACGTGATCCTGGTTTTACTATTGAAGCTCAGCAAATCTCCCAGAGCTGGAAGAGCTAAGGGAGGGTGAGAGTGCATCTTCTGAAGTCAGTTCCTAGGATTCTTCTATATGCTGTTTATCTACAAGCTACGTATTAAAGTCAGCACTTAATGCCAAAGAATGATTGGGTAGATTATAATTTCTACTATTTCAAAATGAGACTTGACTTGGAGTGGGGAACACACAATACAGTGTATAGAGGATGCATTGTGGAGGGTTTTTGCACCTGAAACCTGTATCATTTCGTAAACCAGTGTCACTCTAATACATTTTAAAAAGAGAAAAAAAAAAAAAAAGAATAATTTTTCTTTTCTAACCCCAGTCATTTTATGGTGTAGTTTAGTTGGTTGGAAAAGTGCTAAACTAAGGGGAATAATTTTAAATGATACTTTAGAGAGGCCTTAATACGAATATATAAAAGTTTTGATTTAAAACTTATCCTTTAGACAGACTGAAACACTTCACCCCTTTCTGATGTGCTGATTTGGCATCTTAAGAAAATGAAAGCCTATGGCTAGCACAAGTCAGATCAATTTTGTCTGTTTAGTTGTTTAAGTTACTGAGATGCCACATAGTCCTGATACCTGAAAAGATACCTTTCTTGTTCTCAAAGTCAGTGTTTCTAAAATCATGCTCCTGAGCCATAAGTCTCTAAGTCAGATGTCCCAAGTGAAGTTTAAGCATTTGTGTTTTAATCAGTGTGTTTGGTGTATTTAAAGTGTAATCTAAAGTGTAATGCTCCAACCCAGGAACTTAAAAACTACTTTAAAAAATCTTGTCTACTCACTATATTTAATGCCCAAACCTATTATTGTTTGAAATCTTGGAATGCTGAGAAATCTATTTTATTTTTGTATCTTCCTTTATTATTATTAATGCATTTATATCACAGTTGAAATGTCTACAAATTATAGTTGGCACTGATGGTGTGAAAGAAACTATAAAGTAGATAGACCCAGTTGGGTAAGATTCACTATCTTACATTCGCAGGGAAGTGGGCAGGAGGAGTAATAAAGGACTTAAAGGACAGAATATAAGTGAGGCTATTAGAAGAGTTTACTATCAAATTAAGAAGTTCAGGAGAAGCCCAGTGAATTGTCACCAGCCTGCCAACCCAAAGGTTGCTAGTTCGGTTCCCAGCCAGGGCACATAACCAGGTTGCAAGCCAGGTCTCCAGCCAGGTGCGTACCTGGAGGCAGGTGAAAGGCAACCGTACGTTGATGTTTCTCTTCCTTTCTTCCTCCCTTCCTGCCCTTCTTTCTAGAAATAATGAATAAAATCTTTAAAAAACAATGTTCAGGAAAAATTTCACCTACCAAGTTTCCTAGCACTGCGTTCCTGAGTCGTTTAGTAAAACAAAATTTTGCCTAATTAGCCTGTACACATGAACTAGTGAGCTAACGTGATCTATTCAGTTGTTCTCAACTCCTATTGTAAAATTGATTACCTCCAGGAATTAAGCTAGAGGCTTTGTATCAATTAGTAATTGTAATTGAAGCTGAATGTAATTAATTATATAATTTAGGATGTTAAATACTAAATCCTATTCTAATTATATAATGAAACTGAATCATTACAAAGAATTTATTTACATATGAGTAAAACTGCTGTAAGGGATTTGTTGGACATTTTTATTAAGAGCAGCAATAAAATTACTTTCACCTGTAGGATACATATTAGACCACTGCCAGTTATTATTTATAATGAATGAAACCTGCCTCTTTCTTCCTAAATGATTACCATTCTCTACTGCCTAACTCTAGTTAAATATAATTATCTGGTTGAATGAAACCAATTTCTTCCAGTTCCCTATTTTTCTATGGTTAGACTCTCATAATTTTGAAGTTTTATTTCACATAGACATTTTATAAATAACTGTATATATTGAGTAGATTAGGTTCATCAAATATAATATACAACAAATGTATAAACACCTGTCCATCCCTTGCACATGGTTGATATTACAGGTTTAAAAAGAAACTTTTCCACTGTGTGTGGAAGTTAATTTTTTTTTTTTTCCTCAGAGATCTTTAAGAACAGACTAACAATAAATAGATCAAGCCATGCAATTAAAATAAAAATTATTGGCCAACTCATCATTAGTTTATGATTTACTTATATAAAAGAAGAATTTTCTGCTATTTTCCCATGCCCAGCCTACTTGGCCCTATATTAATTGTGCAGAAAGATAATATGCAGAAAACCCACTTCCATGCCATCTATCTTCTACATGTTCATACCAGAACTGACTGTCACCAAGACAAAAATCTCTTGAGTGGACCAGGCAACTTCAAACACAGATTGAACTCAGCTATCTCTTTCTATGTCTTCATTGACCTCTGCAATTATTTCTCTTGATTTATGCCTTTCACTATCCCATTGGTATTACTGGATCTTTGGGTAAAACATGAACTTCATTTGATATAATGGTAGCTATGTACATTTTTATTCTTGCTTGATGTTTTCACTTTTGGTTTTTCTTTCAAAAGAGTAAATTAAAAAGAACTAACCCCCCCAAAACTGTGGATGGATTATGTATGCAAATTAATTTCATATTTAAAAATGCTTTGAGATAAAAATGAATGAAAGAAGTAACAGTTTTAATCTTGCAACTGGATAAGGAATACTTTAAGTATTAGGTTCTATTTAGTATTTAATATATAGTAGAGTATATTTTGAAGTACATTATAGTAGTATATGTTTTATGAATTTTCTTATATGTTAACTCTTTTAATATGAATGTCTGCTGTGTTTTGTGGTCTGAGAGTGAGTTTCCTCTGCCTGAGTAAGGTGGGTAAGGTCACAGGAAAGTCTATGTCACGGTGATTTGATTTAAGAAATATTTGACCAACCATTGCTTGTTTTAAAGATGAAACAGCTAAACAATGGAAGGAATAACCTTTAGAAGCTGCAATAGGCAAGAAAACAGATTGTCCTTTAGCCCACAAAGAAATACAAATACTTGATTTTAAGCAAAAGAGGCTCATTTTGGAATGCTTACTTTCAGAACTGGAAGACAATAAATTTGTGTTGTTTTTAAGTCAGCAAATTTATGAGAAACTGTTACAGGAACAAGAGGAAACAAACACAAATACTTGATTGAATTAGCAGATTGGCTTGTGCCAAAGTTTACAGCAATTAAGTACAGCAAGCTGCAAATGACTTTTAAGTAGGACTGTGTATCCAACTTCTTTAAAAATATGGCAAAGAAAAAAAAACAAAAAACAATCAATGGTATCTAGTGGTGGGTAAAAACGTCCCTGTATTCCACACCAAAAGCATTATCCATAAATGGAAACTTGAAATTGGGTCTTATCAAATTTACAAACATTTCCTTTGTGAAATAACTTGTTAATTGGGTAAAAAGACAGTGTATAAACAGAGAGAAAATATGGGGTTATCCAAAACTTCATTTGATTTTTTTTACGTAAGATGGCACTAGTAGTTTGATTGCCTTTAACTTAATTTAAAACACTTTTGTTAGACTGCATTGAGGCAGTTGTCACATCAATGTGCATTAAATAAACCTTACCGAATTGGTGAGTTTATTGGTGTGTAGCCATTTTAATATTGAAAATGAAAGAAAATAAGCACCATTTTTGGCATATAATGCTTTATTATTTCAAGAATAGTAAAAACATAAGTGAAATTAAATAAAAGATTTGTGCAGTATATGGAGAAGGTGCTGTGACTAAATGAATGTGTCAAAAGCAGAAGTTTTGGTCTTGAGATTGCTCACTGGACCAAGCTCCATGGTTGGTAGACAAGTTGAAGTTGATAGTGATCAAATCAAGACATTAATTGAGAGCAATCCATGTTATACCATGTTGGAGATAGCCAACATACTCAAAATATCTAAATCAATAAAGTTATTGGTGTAAATGAAAAATGTGTCTTTTATTCTATGGAAAAGCACATATGGACTTTTTGGCCAACCCAATATTTGAAAACCATGTGTCAAGCAAAGGTCTAGTACTTAGAACCCATAAAGAACTTTCAAATCTCATCATTAAAAAAGATCAAATTGAAAAATGAGTGTATGCTGTACTTAAATAAATATATCCCATCATTGGAGGATAATAAAATAACTATTATTTCATTATGACAATTTGAACCTGTGGTTGTGTAGTGATTCAATATTATCATTTTATCATATATTCATTGTCAAAATCTATAATAAATATGACCACATTAAAAATATTTTATTTATTACTTTTAGAGAGAGGGGTAGGGAGAGAAGCAGAGAGGGAGAAAGATATCAATGTATGGTTGCCTTTTGCCTACCTCCAGCTACGGATTTGGCTGGAGACCTGGCTTGCAACCTGATTATGTGCCCTGACTGGGAATCAAACCAGCAACCTTCGGGTTCACAGGACAGCACCTTATCCACTTTGCTACCAGCGAGGGCCACATTGTTTTAACACACACTTTCAATGGTTTGAATATGATCTGTAGCAGATGCCAAAATGCCATGATTTTGTGGGCCTGCTATCAAGGTTTCCTTCAAACCTAGCGTCATATTTTAAAAAATATTCTGGCCCTGGCTGGTGTGGCTCAGTGGACTGAATGCTGGCCTGTGAACCAAAGAATCTTGGGTTTGATTCCCAGTCAGGGCACATGCCTGGTTTTCAAGCCAGGTCTCCAGCTCTCCAGCTAGGTCCCTATCTAGAAGCATGAGAAAGCACCCATACATTGGTGTTTCTCTCCCTCTCTTTCTCTCTTTCTTCCTGCTCTCTAAACATAATAAATAAAATCTTTAAAAAGAATATTCTGCGTTTCATAAGATGTGAATTACTAGTTATTCTATTATCCTGAAGAAAAACTACCTCTCTTCTTTCTATATTCCTTCCTTTTCAGACGATAAAAACTATGGCCTTTTGTTTATCTTAGGTTTCATTATTATTCTAAATCTCCACTTCTCTATCATATATTCTATTTAAACAATATATTGACAATGAAGCTCTGGTTTTATTTATTTTTTATTGTTAAAGATTGTATTTATTTTTTTCAGAGAGAGGGGAAGGGAGAGAGGCAGAGAGGGAGAGGGACATCAATGTGTGGTTGCCTTTCACCTATCTCCAGCCACGGACCTGGCTGGAGTCCTGTCTGGTGAAGCTCTGGTTTTAAATGAGCTAGGTAAATGAAAAAGGGAACTGCGGAAGTTTGAAAACGAACTTTCAAAGGCATCCCTATACAAATCCCTAGAACCTATGGATAGGTTACTTGACATGGTAAGAGGGCTGTAATAGATATAATTAAGTTAAGCATCTTGAATTACAGAGATTATCCTGGATTATAAATAGGTCCAAGGTGATCACCGGCATTCCTACAAGAGGGAGGCAGAGAAGGATTTATTTATAAATGTGGGCAGCATGAGAAATCACTCAGCCTGCTATTGCTGACTTTGAAGATAGAGAATGTAGCCATGAGCCAAGGGATGCAGGTGACCTCTAGAAGACAGAAAAGGTAAGAAAACAGAATTTTCCCTGAGATTCAGAAGAAACCATCCTCAACTTTAGTCCAAATATAATTTTAAGTTTTTAATTAGCAATGTTCCATATTATAAACTTCCGAAGGTATTATTTTTACTTTTTAAAAAAGATTTTATTTATTATTATTTCCAGAGAGAGAGGAAGGGAGAGAGGCAGAGAGGGAGAGAAACATCAATGTATGGTTTCCTTTCACCTGCCTCCAGCTACAGACCTGGCTGGAGACCTGGTTATATGCCCTGGCTGAGGAATCAATATTTTCACTTTTATATTGAGCTGTCAGACAACACAAATAATTCAAGTAAAAAGTTCAAAGTGAACTGTTTGCCTTGATGTAAATATACATTTTTTAAATAACAACAGCATTTTTGGATTGAGGCTGTTCATTAAATTTTGTTTTTAATATTCATTTTCAAATATAAAGATAATTATGTTTTGATAATTTTGCTACTCAAGCTGAGATGAAATTCATGAAGTTAATTTTTGTTTATTATTACACTTGCATAACTGACATAATTACATTTTAATAGTGCTATACCAAAGCACAAAGCTAAAATAACCACTACATAAATAATAGTTTAATATATCTTTAGAGATACTATTTGGATTAAATTTGAGTTCAGATACTGAAGCACTTATTTACTGCCACCCTAACCAGAATATCTGAAAAACCCACATTTAGTGAGAACTGTTTAGCACATAGTTAATTGCATATAAAAATATTGCTTTGTATGGGTATGATAAACATTTTGAATATTATTTTACAATACTTCTAGCACTTGAACTGTAGTTTAAATATTATTAGTCTATTTCATCAAGGTTTATTGTAAAACTACATATTTTATGACTAAACTACTACAAAAACATTTTTAACTTTTAAAATTGAGGTATAATAAATATTTGGTAAACAGCACACACTGTTAGTGCATTGTAAAGAAATTTTTACAATATGAACACATCCATGAAAACTCTAAATATTGGAATAGAAAACATTACCTGAATCCTAAGAGCCTCACTTGTTTTTTCTCCCAATGATCATCATTCTCATCAAATATAAATGTCTGTCTTCTAACATAATCTACTTTTACTCTTTTAAAAAGAGTGTGTGTGAGGAATTAATACAGCATATGTTATGTCTGACTTGCTTCATGCAACATTATGTTTGTTAATTCATCTGTGTCATCGCTTGTAGCAGTAATTTATTTTTAATCCTTTTGTTGATTAAATTACATGATTGTGTCAATATTCCATAAGGTAGTTATTAAATCTACCCTAGACTGATAGGTCCTTTTCTGCCTTCATTTGGAGCTTTTTAAAATAATGCTATGCTAAGCATGCTTGTGTATATCCTTTGAACTGAGCTGGTTCATCTCTGGGCTAAATAATTACTGAGTGGAATTGCAGTGTCATGTAGTAGACTATGTTTATGATCAGTTACTGATTTATGTACTTACCCACATTACATGACATTTCTATTCTTTTTTATACTATTACAAAGCTTGATTTTCTTCAAAATTAGCTATTCTGTTTTATTTGCTTTCTCATTTTTGCCTCTTCCTTCTATCAAGCAGGCTGAAACTTGCTTATTCCATTACATAAATACAGAGACAGCAGATATATATGTCATCCCTTTGAAATCACAAATAATATGAAGTCAAAGGAAATTATAATATAAATTTTCTCTAAGATTTATATGTAGGTATGTTGTGTAGTGTAAGTGTAAATAGCATGTATGATCTAAATATTTTAGAAATTATCGAGTGTCATTTCTAAATTACATAAGGCAAATGATATTTTATTTTCCCATTTAATTTGATGAGTAACATACATTAATTTTAAAAGTATAAATAGCCCTGGCTGGTGGCTCAGTGGATAGTCTCCGGCCTGCAAACACAAAAGTGGCTTGTTCAATTCCCAGCCAGGGCACATAACCAGGTTCCAAGCCAGGTCTCCAGCCAGGTCTACAGCTGGAGGCAGGTGAAAGGTAACCATACCCTGATATTTCTCTCTCTTTTTTCCTCCCTCCCTGCCCATCTCTCTAAAAATAATTAAAAAATCTTTAAAATAGTAATAATAATAAAGTACAAATAAACTTTGAATTCAAAACTATATTAAAGTATTTAATAACATATATTAATATAGAGGTAGCTTAAATTTGCTAATATTTTACATTTATGATTGGCTTCTTATTTTCTTGTCCTGTAACATCCTGGTCTGATTTTACTGATTCAAAAAGTTTGCAATTGAAGTCACTTGTGCCTAGATGTAATTTTGTGGTAGGTTTTCATATTTTGAGGTTAATTCACTTAATAGATACAGGCATTTTCTGATTTCTATTTTTCTCTCACCAGTGTAAAGATATTTTTCATGAACTTTTTAAAGATTTTATTTATTATTTCTAGAGAGAAGGGAAAGGAAGAATGCAAAGAGGTAGAGAAACATCAGTGTATGATTGCCTTTCACCTGCTTTCCGCAATGGACCTGGCTGGAGACCTGGCTTGCAACCTGGTTATGTGCCCTGGCTGGGACTTGAACCAGTGACTTTTGCGTTTCCAGGCTGGTGCTTATCCCCTGAGACATCAGCCAGGGCTTAAGGATTTTATAGAGTTCATCTAAATTTAAATATTGGAAAATATTTTTCACAATATACAGTTCTGTGTTTACATTATTTTTAAGATATATAGTGATAATTTTATTCTTAATATTTTCTTCTTGGTTGCTTATAGTATTGCAATATATGCCTTGAATCACTTAATAATATAATTTGTAGACTTAAGTATACTTGATTAAGTATGACATGGCATACAACATTGTCTAAGTTAATGAATCATTCAAGCTATAAGAAATGCAGCAATGCTTCTATGCCATGGATTGTTCAAGTATCCCATGACCTTGATGATTGTGTCTACCTTAATTTAAATAACACATTCTGTAAACCTACATCTAGTCAAGCTTATGGGTAAATTATTTCTTCATATCCTGGTATGAGAATAACATTTTGCCTCATTTTATAAAGAGACCAAGGGAGAAAAATGTCTTGAGAAATGTTTCAACATAGGAAAGCCCAACTCTTATTTGGATGAGCTTATAAATGTTGTCTGTAAATTCTTGCCAGGATGTTGGAACTAAGCACAGTGGGCTGCACTGTCCATGAGCAAGAAAAGACAGTGCAGGCCAAGTAAGCCATTGGCTCCTGATCTTTTTTCTCTCATCTACACAATAGTGCTTTGTAGGCATTATAAAAACAGATGTTCTAGGCATGTTCTAAACCATGCATGACAGCTCAATTATAATTGTAAATCACAGAATATTGGGTTTCTGTCTGAGATAACTTTCTTATTTTCTTTTTTGAGATCTTCATTCTTCATGGTTATAAAACCTGCTCTAACAATTTATAAACAAATTCCTCCCCAGAGAACAAGCAGTATCTCAATCTCTGCACTCTGCTCTGGGATAAATGTTGGTAGGGTTCTTAGAAAAACTCATTCTTCTTTCTCTTTTTTTCTCTGTTAATTTAAAATAGTGCAAAATTAAAATATTTTATTGTAACTTTTTTACCTTTTGTATGACTTTTTCATGTTGTCATTGTCACACTAATCAAACACAAGGTTAATAATAAAACAAGCAAAAACAAATTAAGAATGTCTTTGTTCCCTCTATTTGCTATAGTCAATTCAGTTGATTTATTTTCTCTTCTATTTCTTCCAGATAATAAAAATGCCAAAACTATATATGTATTTTTTTTAAAGAAAAGACCCCAAACTGTCACTGTCCTTTGGAGCTCTCTGATTCAGATTATCCCCCTTGCTCTTCGGAGGCAGCATTAAGTAGACTTTCACATTCTCCCTCCAAATGCCCTCTCTGAGCAAGTTCCCCTGACTTTTCTATTTCAGAGTGGTGGCCCTGCACTACTGGATCTGGGAGGCATTTCGCTGTAAATGAATCTCTCAGGCAGTTCTGTCCAAGAAGCCATCCAATAAATCTTACTGTGCAGTACAGCCTTTCTCATGGTCATTTCCTTTCCTTGATCAGCCTCCAAATCAAGCTTATCACAGCCACGCTCAGCTCTCAGGCTTCCCATTCACTTCCGCATCGTAGAGATGAGCTCTTTATTCTTGCACTTCTCTCAGCAGTGGGAAGCTACTGATTGTTTCTTCATGCCTGGTAGCTTGGTGGGGAGAAAAAGCATTTATTCTAAATCCAAAAATTAAATAATGTTTGATGAAAATATTAAATGATAAATAAGTATTAAATAATGATAATATAATAGCATGTTTGCAGGTATTCCATAAGAAATCAGAATAGTAGAGTAAGATTTATGTAAAATGTATTATTTTTTAATGAAAAACATTCACTTTCTTAAGTTATATATATATGTATATATTTGTTTATATACTGTATATATTTTGTGAAAGGTATGGCAATGATTCCTAGAAGCCTCTACTCATCTAAATTGTCTCCTTTTTCTCCAACAGTTATTGATATTTAGCATTTTAAACAATGTCATTCTCAGTGGGCCCAGGGGCTGTCATATTCTTTTCCAAAACTACAGGGGTGTCAGAGTTCCAGGACAGCATTATTAAAATAAAACCTTCTACTCATATCAAGCATATCAGAAAATCGCTGTTGTATAACAGCTTAAAAGCTCTGGGCTTTGTTACGAACATGGCATCACAGCTTGTCAGAATCATCAGCCTCCAACTGGGACTGTGATAGAAGGGTTTAAAGAAGCACCATTCTCCTTTCCAGCAGAAGGAATCAATATTTAAAATGGTAGTTTTCTCCCTCTTTTATACTTTCCTGAATCGAGTTAGTTAATTGTTTTACTCTAGGCAAAACCACTCATAAGCTTACTCTGAGCTTAATCGTTGTACTCCTTTCCCAAATGCTAGCCTTTATCAAACCGTTTTCACTTAAATATCTCTTCAGTTTAAGTGTTTGCGACTAAAGAGCAAGTAAAGTCATTTTTACCTAAAAGTTTATAAAATAAATTTAAATGGTAACAAAGGAAGGTTTCTTATATCTTCCCATCTAGCTGTCTGTAGTGTCAGCATCCCGTAATTATATTGGGCAAAATGACAAAACTTATTTAATAAATTGTACATGTCACCCCATAACTGAATTAAAAGTGAATGGCAAATTATTGCTCAGTTTATATAAATAACCTTTGCTTTTATTCTGTAATCTATTCTGTCCATTCAATTGAGGGAAACCATTTAAATATCATATGCCATTTCATATTTGTTTTGAGTAATGCCATCATTATTTAAATATTATTCAAATGAGATCATTTGTTGGAATAAGATTGTAATCTTTACCTTCTTAAGTAGAAATGTGTACTTTAACCTAGGGTTTATAATATTCAGTTTCGGAACCTGTATTTCTGTGTTGACTTGGGCAATGCTGTAGGTGCTCCACCTATATAGCCTTTAGGCCTTTGTCATTCTGGAGCCCTAGACACTTACCAGCTGCCACTATTTTGTCTGCCTGAGGACTTTCTCCAGGGAAAGTTACTGGATGGGGTCTTGGAATTTACCACTGGGAGAAGCTCTCAAAGATGCATATACTAACTTCCTGATGCTTGATGAATTAACAAATGTATGTTCAATGCCACTTCTCATGATTCTAGCAGGCTTGATAGCACTTTCTTGACTTCTTTTGGTTTCAATTTCAATTCTCCATTGTCCTCCTGGTGTTTCTGCACCTCCATGTTTGAATTCCTATCTCATGTCTGTTTAAAACATTCATCAATTAGCCTTTAGGTAGTGTTCGCTCCCTTGCATCAGCAAATGTTTAACTTTCATTTGCTTATTCTCAAGATAAATGAGTTCTCCTGTTTTCATGGTAATAACCCAGAAGAATTCCTGCACCTACTTCTTAAACATTATATTTCCCTCCAGATTTTCTAATTTATGCTCACCTTCAATAATCTTGATAGCAGTTCTTTTTTTTTTTTTAACTTTAATTTAATTTTATTGTTGTTGGATTACATTTATCCCATTTTTCCCCCCATTGCTCTTCCCTGCCCCACATGTTGTCAATGTCCATGGGTCATCCATGCTAATTCCTTGACTAAGATGTTCCCTTTTTTTGCCTCTTTCCCCCCTCCCCCTCCTCCTTTATAGACCACCTCCTCACGTCTTATTTATTCTTTAACCCGCTCCAATCCAGCATGAGGTTCTAAACCCTCCAGATTATCAAACGTGTTCTTTACAAATAACTGTATTTAAAATCCAGTTAATATTTTTCTGTATCCATCAATTTCAGCAGGAGTTGGTACCATTGATCCCACTCAACTTCTTGTGAACTTTTACCTTTGCCCTTGAATGCCTCTGAGTCATTCATGCCATTTCCACTCTTCTCCTTTAATGATTTATACTCATATGTGCATTACAAAAGCCATAAATGTCTCTATAAATTTTATTCTTTCTTAAGTTGTAAATGAGGAAAACCATTTACCCAGAAGCTCAAGACAATATACTCATGAGACCTATATAACTCTATGTATCCCTAATAACTAATTTATTGAAAAAAATTCCTTGCATATTTATAGTTAGTACTTTATTATTATTATTATTATTATTATTACTTTCTCTAGGCTTTTCACATATTCTCAGTCTCATCATGACATTCTGGACAGGGTCACCATCTCCTTAAGCCTGAATAATAAAATTAATTTCTTCCTGGTATCTTGATTCTCTCCTTTCTGTCTTTCCCTAATGTATTCTTCACCAAGGAATCAGAATGGCAGTTTTTTTCTACCTTTTTTTCACAAGCTCCATGTTGTAAGGATACAATTTCAACCCATTCCTATAGCACAGAAGTACAAAATAATTTGTCTTTGCACTAGCATTCAAATATTATTTCTTGAAATTCTTCCTATTTTGTGTAAGCTTTTGTCATATGAAAGTGGAATCTGGTATTGTGAAATAATTTAAAGAATACAAAATGTAAACTTATCAAAAAATTATATATGAAAGGGAATACTAATTTAGAACAAGCAAAGAAATCAAAACAAATTACATACATTTGAAGACATAAATTTTAAGATGTAGAACAATACAATATTATTATTAATTAATTGTATGGACTAGTAACTATTTTTTCCTGTGTTTCATTTTTGAATAACTGTGTTTTTGTTACAATATTTTGTAATGTAATTTTCTAAATGAACTAGTAAAGGCTAATTCAATTTCACATCATGATGGGCACTTGCTCTTATGTGTTATTTGATGCATGAAGTATGAGAATACAGACACAGGCTTTACTCTGGCTTGTGTACCTAACACTCATAGATTCTGATTATTTCAAGATTATTCCAATCCAGAAATGAGAAAAATAAATAAATTCTGCATTTATAATGTTATGTTCTGCAGTATCAATTCTTAATGGATGAGAAATTCCATTTTAAGTAGGCATGTTAATTCCAAATTTTGTTTCTCTTCCTTTGTACCTCATCCTCCTAGTATATAGTGCAAAATCCACAGCCTTTTCAAGGCCATAGGTTAGCAATAACTGTATACTAAAGAAATATATATATATATATATATATATATATACATGTATACATTTATAGTAAATATAATATATATATATATATACTATATAACATAAATGGAAAGAAATATATATATATATATATATATATATATATATATATATATACACACACACACACACACACTAAGTTATATATATTCCCATACAGGCTAAAACCAGTTAGTCAAGAAATAATCTGAGTGGTTTTGTATCCATTCAACAAATTAAATGACTACTTATGAGCTTTTCTACAAGAAAAACTTCTAGGCTCACATGGGTTTACTGGTAAATCAGCATTGAATAATTGAGCATAGAGTCTTCAAAAAAATTTAAAAGATAGTACATCTCAATTTATTCTATGATGTCAGTATTGCCATATCACCAAAATCAAAGATATCATAAGAAAGGAAAGCTACATATTATTATTCTCCATGAACATGAATTTAAAACTTATAAACAGAATTTCTGCAAATCAAGTACTGCTATATATAAAAGGAACAATGCATTATGTTCAAGTGAAATTTATCCCACTAATGTAAGGTTGGTTTAAAAATCAACTTTTATAAACTTTAAAAGAAAAAACGTGATAATCTCAAATAACAGAACAAAAATAATTTCATCAATTCCAATATCCATTACTGATAAAAAGTCTTAGCACTATAGGTGAAGAATGTAACTTTCTTAACCTGAAGAAGGGCATTTATGAAAAACCTATAGCTAATATATTCAAAATAGCAAAAGCATTCATATTTCCAAGATCAAGAACAAGTACCACTCCCACTGCTTTGATTCAACAGTGCTCTAAAAGTTCTTGTTGATGCACTATGGTAGGTAATGGAAAACAGAGGTTCTTAAATTGTTTGGTTCATAATTAAATTAACCCCTCTCCTTGTGTTGGAGATATCAATTTCTGTAGATCAACCATTATTTAGAAAGAATGAAAGGTATTTAATTTCTTGGTAGCTTTCATTTTTTAGTAATAGATAGATATTTCTCAGAATAAGTGCCAAAATGTTAACATTTTGGAGAAGTCAAATAGTATTATTAACAATAGCATTTGAGAACTTACTATGTTGAGCAATGTGCAAAATGTACAATACTTAGCGAATTTAATTTCACAACATCTCTTTGAGGAGGACACTGTTAACTTTAATATGGGAATGAGGAAACTCAATTGTAAAGCAGTAAATAGTATGTGATAACAAAGCTATAAAGTGAGGAAGCAATGATTCGAACATATAAAAATGAAATACAAAATTCATGTTCTTTCTTGTTTAATTTTATTTATGTATTAATTTAATTTTAGGGAAGGAAAAAGAAAGGGAGAGAAAATTTAAAGTGAAGAGCTTTGATTAGCTGCCTTCCTTATTCCCCCCAACTAGGGACAGAACCTGCAGCTCATGCACGTGCCCTGATCAGGAGTAAAACCAGCTGGGGCTCATTGTTTCTTTCTTTCTTTTATTTTTTTAATTTTTTAAAAAGATTTTATTCATTACTCTCAGAGAGAGGGGAAGGTAGAGAAGCAGAGGAAGTGAGACATCAATGTATGGTTGCCTTTCACCTGCCTCCAGCAATGGACCTGGCTGGAGAACTGGTTATTTGCCCTGGCTGGGAATCGAACTAGTGACCTTTGGGTTTGCAGGCGGGCACCTTATCCACTGTGCCACCAGCTAGGGCTTCATGTTTTTACTTATTATGCTTAATTGTAACTGTGGGACATGAGAACAGCAAATATAATACATTTACTTTTCTAAAGGCCAACCTTTGTGGGTCTGCTTTCATAGCGTTAACACTTCAGTAAGATTTTTAACCTGAAATTAGTGTCAAGTTTCCGGATGTCAGCTCCATGCTGCTCCAACTATTAGAGCTGTGCTTAGGCATTCCATCCGGAAAGCACCAGGGTGGTTGTCACAATTGTATGAAATTATCTACCTGGGAAATGAAAAGAGCTGAAAAAAAACCCATCCATCAAATGTCTGTTTTTCTAGGAGCTTAGAACCTTCTGACAATAGCTGCACATTTCAAGCCTACAGCTCAAAATTCCATGATACTTACCAAGAATCTCAAAATTGGCATTATGTGCTTTACCTTATAGCTGTGTGCCTTTTTATATAGACAACTTCATCTTCTTCAAAACGTGCTTCAATTTAAATATCCTCCTCCAATGCCTTCACGTTTAGCACTTATTCTTGATTTGGGGATGAATAAAGTCCTTTGCTTGTAGCTTGTGTGGGGAATGGTTTTAGAAAGTAAAGTAAAAACAAAGTAAAAGTTATTTGACCCTCTACCCCAATTATTAGAAACCCACTATCACTAACAGTTATTGAAATGCAAATATCATTTACTCTTATTTTTAATATTAAGTTTGGAATTTGGACTGAAATCAATTTATGAATTACAGTAACATTTTGTAGCATGTACATAGTTATTTAAACTTTAAAATGTGTTAACCAAGTAATTTTACTTCTAGAAATAAACTTTGAAAATGAACTACTATATGGTTTAAGGATTTCTGTTCATAGATGTTCATTATAATGTTACTTGCATTGACAATCTATATAGCAAATATTAGGAGAGTAAATAAATGTGTTTTTTTTAAATAAAATGGTTTATCAACATCAAGTTGTTTAAAAATTTTTTTTCATCTTGATTAGTAATACAAAACGTGTATTTGTTTCAAAGACCAACATAAGGACAATCTTCACTTTGATACATTCTCTGACAACTCATCCTTACAGATACATTCTTCATTAAATGCTCAAGGATATCAACCATTACTGTCATCATGTATTAATTAACTATATAATATTCTCTATATTCTCTTTTTGGTTCACATTACCTTGTAATCTCACTAAAACTGTCAATTCCTAGGGCTGAAAAACAGGAATAGGTGAATACTTTAGTAATGAGGTAGTATTGTCCTAATGAATGAAAAAAAGAAGATATTATTCCAGAGTTTTCTGATTACTTAATTTTTATATCTTTAATCTCATAGACTAACCACTATAGTCTTCTCCCATAATCGTATATTAATAACCCCTGATTTTTAATCACTTTTCTATATGTTTATATGCAGCAACAACAAAAAGAAAATATTTGCCTGAATTGGATTTAATGAAAATGCTTTATTTACAAATAGAGCAGCAAGTAGTCCTAGAAATAGGGCAATGAGCTACAGCTCTTGAGTTTTCATTTTTCTATTGTCTATGGCTTCTTAATTATATTACTGTTACTGACACTCTGTTATCACATTCATGAAACATTCCTCAAAGTAAAGAAGAGAAAGAATGGTGTTATGTTAGTTATTTCACAATGTCATAAATGGTTTTGCGGTTCAAGATGAGGGATTCAAATCTGTAAAAGAAAGCATAGTGCACATATATGCATACATTTTCTCTTTGCTTATTTAAAAATAAGTTAGAGATTATACTACCTTCAAACTTCAGCAGTTAATTTCCTGAACCTAATTTGCTTATAATAATTTGCTTATTTTCAGTGTTTATATTCATGCACTCAGAATGGGGATTTTCCTTTTGAAACTCAGCATCAGTGTGAGAACAAATTTAAAATATATGGCAAAGACTAGGTGGTTCTTTAATGGTTATTTTTAACACCCGTTTTGTTCTCATTCTTATTAAACTAACTCAGTGTATTCAATGAAATATCAAAACTTATAACAGCAATTTGGAAGAATGAGTTCATGTAACTTTGACCTCTATTTTATAAATAAATATTTCTGTCATTGCAATAAAATTTCATTATACACTGTAATATAAAAGTATGACAAACTTTAATAAGTAGAGGGAAAAAACATTCTCTTCTGCAAAGCTCTGATAAGAATTTGTTTCCATTAGAGATTTTACCCCTTGGTAATTGGAAAATTCTAATCCTTACATATTAAAAACCAAATAATATATTGTCCTCATTATATTTCTTTGGGAAAACTGAGAAATTTCACATTACTTATGTGTATCATAGACATTTTATAAATACATTTGTCTTTGAACTATTAAAATTTAAATTATTTTAATTAGTGTATGTTAAGATTATCAACACAATGACACATGTTTTAAATATTATGATATATATGATCTGACACATAAACATCCCTATTAGCATTAATCATTAAATCAATGCAAATTAAACACTCTATGAGATATTATTGCATAACCGCTAACCCAAGAGAAAAGTTAAAAATGGCTGTTAATGATGAATGTTGGCTAAGATGTGTAACAACTGGGACTCCTAAGCCATACTGGTAGAAATTAGAAATAGAAGTGCCACTTTGGGAAACTGGTGATATCCTGAAAAGACTAGTAGATTCACTTACTGTGTGACCCCAAAGCAGAGAAACTATGTATACATACAAAAACTTGTTCATAAATAGTCTTGTTAGTTTTATCACTAAGAGCTCAAAGTACAAGCAATATACATGCCCATTAAGTAGATGAACAAATTCTTATATATTCTAAAATGGAATACTGCTCAATATAAATAAAGAAGGATTGATGATTGAATCTTAAACATAATTTTGCTGAGTAAAAACAGACTAATTAGAATGCATAGTGCACCTTCAGTGACTGAAAGTCTATAGGTAAGTAATAATACAAACTGGGGATAGTAGAGAACAAATAAGAGGGGATGGTATACAAATGGATAAAGGACACCTTTAAAGGTGATGTAAATATTTATTTTGGTTATGTTTTCAGTGGTGTGCATGTATGAAAAATGCACTAAATTGTACAGTTTAAATATGTGCCAATTATTATATCATTGCACAGCAAAGCACTGTGGAATAGTGGTGGGCAGGCAGTGTTCATGCGTTGCATAGTGATGTTCTCTAGCCATGATGGCAGTTTCTTCTTTGTCACTTAAGAATGAACAAAGAACTGCATTTCAAGAAAGTCTCTTTAATCATTTTTCAGACCCTCATGTGGTAATTACCAAGTTAAAATAAAAAATTGGATTTAATTTGTGACTTTGAAACATTTAAACCTAAAGAAAATGAAAAATCAAAGTACAAAGAAAAAAACAAATGGAAAAAAATCAAGTGTATGTTAACCAGCTATAATTAATGAGTCACTTGATTAATTCTTCATTCATTTGCTTCTCCAGTAAAATACCGGTGTACATCTACATGTTCCATTGCTTGGTTCTATGGCATAAGACCAAGTAAAATAAAATACATGCTTGGCACCCAAGAATTCTTGTTTTAAAATTCTATATAAAAAATCAGATCAGCCCTGGCTGGTGTGGCTCAGTGGCTCAGTGGATTGAACCCTGGCCTTCGAACCAAGGGGTCATGGTTCGATTCCCAGTCAGGGCACATGCCTGGGTTGTGGTCTAGAGGCAGCCACACATTGATGTTTCTCATCCTCACTTTTTCCCTCCCTTCTCTTCTCTCTCTAAAAAAAATGTGAAAAAAAAAGAAGAAATAAAAAAATGTTTTAAAAAATGAGATCAATAGTCACCTCAATTTCCTTCTGCTTTTTTATACATTAATTTGTTTTATTAAAATATTTAATAAGTTAAAAAGTTATTTGATGTAAGATTTTTTTCTAAACAAATTATTTTATACAAATTTTTATTTTTTAAGGTTTTATTTATTATTATATTTAGAGAGAGGGTTAGGGAGAGAGGCAGAGATGAAGAGAGATGTCAGTGTATGTATGGTTGCCTTTCACCTGTCTTCAGCTATGGACCTGGCTGGAGACCTGGCCTGCAACCTGGTTATGTGCCCTGACTAGAAAATCGAACCAGCAATCTTTGAGTTCTGCAGGCCTGCACCTTATCCACTGTGCAACTAGCCAGGGCTTATTTTATACCAATTTTTACATCATCCAACCCTTTCTCATTGATTTATGATGCTGTAATCAAATTATATTCACACATATGTAACATATTTTCTTGTAGATTTTCTGGGGTTTTTTGTTTGTTTGTTTTTAAAGATTTTATTTATTATTCTTAGAGGGGAAAAGAGAGAGGAAGAAAGGGAGAGAAACATCAATGTATGGTTGCCTTTCACCCTCCTCCAGCCATGGACCTAGCTGGAGATGTGGCTTGCAACCTCATTATGTGCTTTGGCTGGGGAATCAAACCAGCAACCTTGGGGTTCGCAGGCCAGCTCCTTATCCACTGGGCCACCAGCCAGGGCTAGATTTTCTGTTTTATTTCCTTATCCTCTCTATTGCTTCATTCACCTGTATTATACTATTTTATTTTTATATAATGTACCATACGTAATGATAAAAATAAAGTTGAAATCTAAGAAGTGGCTCAACCTGATGCATTATAATGATAAAACCAAAACATTAATATGACAACATATAAATACTAACAGTCCTTTTATAAGTTCATTTTGTCATAAGACTTTAAAAACTCTGCACTATAGGAAGAAAAATAAAAAAACACCTTTGGGCCCTGGCTGGTGGCACAGTGGATAAAGTGCTGATCTAAGAACCCAAAGGTCGAAGGTTCGATTCCCAGCCAAGGCAACATAACCAGGTTGCAAGCCAGGTCTCCAGCCAGGTCTGTAGCTGGAGGCATGTGAAAGACAACCATACATAGATGTTTTTCTTCCTCCCTTCCTCTCTCCTTTCCCCTCTCTCTAAAAATAATAATAAATAAATAAAATAAAAAAGAAAGATACTCGAAAAAGAAAAAAAAACAAACAAACACACTTTTGGTTTGACTCTTTACCACACTCCTTTTATTTTTTATTTTAGTGGTTTAACCTCATGATGTTTCCAACTCAACTGGATACATATTGCCATTTAACAATAATACTCTGTTTGTAATAGTTTATTGGTTTTTATTGGTTGATTTTTATGAAGGCCTTGTTTGGTAAGATGATGGTCTGCTTTCAGCATTTATTCTTCAGTGTTTTGTTTTGAACCTTGAATTCTTTTCTATAACAGTCCCTGCATTTTTGTTTGCTGCAGACATCCATGTTTTTAATCAGAGTTTCATCTAGATTCTCATTTTAGTTGTGGTCGAGAACTGGATTACATGTGCTTTTTTTGACTATTCAAACTGGGGGGAGAGCTGAACTTTAAATCAATACCCTTGTGTAAAGTGATACTTTAAGAAGTTACATCACTAAAAATCAGGATGAGTCAATAGTTCAGTAGACTTTAGAAATTAAAATTTTCAATAAAAGAACAAATAAACAAATGGGACTATATCAAATTGAAATGTTTCTGTTCAGCTAAAGAAAACACCAGCAAAATTCAAAGGGAACCAACTGGATGGGAATACATGTTTGCCAATGATACCTCAGACAAGGGTTTGATCTTTAAAATATATAAAGAACTCATGCGACTCAACACCAGGGAGACAGACAGCCCAATTAAAAAATGAGCAAAGGACCTGAACAGACAACTCACTGAGGAAGGCATTCAAAGGGCCCAAAGGCATATGAAAGAATGCTCAACATCACTAGCCATCAGAGAGATGCAAATTAAAACCACAATAAGATACCTCACACCTGTCAGAATGGCAATCATCAACAAATCAACAAACAACAAGTGTTGGCAAGGATGTGGAGAAAGGGGAACCCTGGTGCACTATTGGTAGGAATGCAGGCTGGTGCAGCCACTATGGAAAACAGTATGGAGTTTCCTTAGAAAACTAAAAATGGAACTGCCTTTTGATCCAGCCATTTCACTACTAGGACTATACCCAAAGAATCCTGAAACACCAATTCATAGAAACCTATGTACCCCTATGTTCATAGCAGCGTTATTTACAATAGCCAAATGCTGGAAACAGCCCATCAGTGGATGATTGGATCAAAAAACTTTGATACATTTACACAATGGAGTACTACACAGCAGAAAGAAAGAAGGAACTCCTACCCTTTGCAACAATATGGATCATACTAGGAAGTATTATGCTTAGTGAAATAAGCCAGTCAGTGAACGATAACTACCATATGATCTCACCCATTACAGGATAATAATAAACAAAATAAGCAACAAGCAAAACAGAACCATATATATATGAAAATAGTGAGTAGACCTTCAGTGGGCAGGGGGAAGGGGGGAAGGAGGAGGAAGAGGCAAAGAAGGGGAGCAGTTTAGTCAAGAACCTAGTATGGAAGAACCATGGACATGGACAACAAATGGGATTGACTTTGTAGGGGAGTGGGTGGGTAGGGACGGGGACAGTGGGAAGTAAAAAAGGGAATGTATATAATACAACAACTATAAAATTAAATTTAAAAAAAGGAATTCCATTTTTCACAAGCATGTAGTCTATAGTTAAACATAGATCTCCAAATGTAATATACAGATCTAAACATTGTTTATGGGTCAAGTTTGACATCAGGATGGTTTTGAAATATTTCTCTTCAGAGAGAATTTTATTCTAATTGTTTCCTGATTGCCATTCAAGTAAATGCCCCATGAACCAAGAGGCCTATTCAAGCTTTCCTATTATTAGTCTCTTCATTGATCCTGAAATCCTGAATTTGCAGGGCTTTATTATGTGATTATTTTAAGGAATTCAAGTATAGAGACTGCCACTAATGGCTTGTGCACATACAATTATGTATTATGAATTTTCAATGTCTTAGAGAAATTTCCATTAAATAATATGGTCACATTAAGCGCTGTGAACATATGAGTCATTTCAGATAATTTCTGAGTAATTCCTTCTATATTATGCATATTAAACAAGATATCACCATATAAGAATAACATAACTGTTTCTGTTTTAAATGCATAATCATGATCCACTTTTAAACTTTATTTTTTCTGAAATTTCTGTTTCTTTGTAAATATATCTGTATATTAAATTCAAGCTATCATTTTATGTGTAATTATTTTTTTAGTCATTAAGGAAGTTAGAAGAGTTCATGTTTTTCCTTCATATTAACATAAAATAATATAGCAATATTAACTACTATTCATTTGGTTAAAACAAAATTACAATGGAAAAGTTAATCAAAATCTGTTCCATCTTCTTTATCTAGAGTTTTAACTCTAGAAAATGAGAACTAATCTAAATAAGCATTAATAAATTGAGTATTTTACAGAACATGATTTCCTTTTTTAATAAAGAATATTGATGGGGCTTGAAATCTGAAAATGCTATTTCAAATTGTACCCACCCCCTTAAAAAATAGTTAATAGTGAAATAAGCCAGGCAGCAAAAATTAAATACTATATGTTTTCACTTAATACAGGAGACTAATGAATGAACAAACAAGCAAACAAAACAGAACCAGAGACATGCATACAAGGAACAAACTCTTAGTGTGCAGAGGGGCAGGGACAGGGGAAAAAGGAGGCAAAGAAGGGGAGCAGTTTTGTCAAGGAACTGGCGTGGATGACCCGTGGACACAGACAACCTGTGGGATTGACTTCTGGTGGGAGATAAGGAGGGGGAGGAAGGGGAGAGCAAAGGGGGGAAAATTAGATGAATGTAATAGTATAACAACAATCAAAATATAGTCAATAAGCTTTTTATTTGTTCATAAATAAAACTAACAAATTCATCCCAAAACTATTTTTATGTAAGTTCCTAATCAAATTTAAAATTTAATCTAAATAAAATAATTTTAAGCTGATTTACAAAGAAATAAACGGAGTCATTGGTATTGTGTTAGAGTATAAATATTCTATCTAGATTTAGGTAGTTTAAGGATCCCAATATGTTTTTTTTTTTTTTTTTATTCCAAGAGATATAAATGGCTATGATTTTATTCCCCTCCACAGTTGATGATAAGTGCACATTCAACTATTCTGGCACTCTTGACAAACTTAGAAAATGTGTCTGTCATGCCCCCAAGGAAATCTCATTAAAGTTCATTGACAAAGGGTAGACAATCTACTAAACATTCCTTCTGGTAATTGCTCTTATTTTAGATTATCTGGTAGCTTATATTTAAATATAGATCTCTGCTATGAATTTAATGTTTGCAATTGCATTTTATAAAAGGAATGGTAATACCATTGTGATAACAGAGCTCAGTGTCAGACATCCATTGACAATATTTTCTGATCTGATACAAAGTTATAAGTGTATTTCTTGTGATAATAAATTATTCACACTTATTCATTCACTCATTATCTCCTGATAACAGAAAAGACATTTTTAATTAAAAAAATTAACAAACCATTCATTAAAAACATTTTTTTTTGGATTGAACCATTTAAAATTTTTATAGCAGTATTTATTGTGCTATGTTAAAACACAGTGCATTTTCTTTCAAAATTATTTGATACAATGTACAAACACATTTTATCACTATAATGTAATAAAAGTAGACCTTTTCACATTTAACTAATTTTTTAATTCTAAATATTAGGCAGGCTTCTCATTTTCTCATTATAGAAATTAAATTTATAAAAATTTCTGTAATTTAGTCTTTATAATTGTCTTCACTTAAAATAAATAAAGCAAGATCTAGCCCACTTAACAGATTCATCCTTGACTAGACTAATGCAGGATACAGGCACAATTCATCCTTGGTCCTCTTTCAGTTTTCTCTAATAGTGTGACTTTTACTTTTACAAAATGTTGGCTTTATCATTAGTTTGTTATTGATGATTGAAGATATGCCAAGCATCAAATACATACAATGTGCATAAATAGGAAAAGATGTCAGCACTACTCAATAGAGTATAGCAGCTTTTCCCAGGTACTTCCAGATGATGTTGTTTCCTGTCCGATTAGCAGACTTAGACTGCAATCACACTCTAAAACCATGCACCAGGGTAGGCTTGTGAGCAACACAATTCATTTGGACTAATCAGAATTTATCATTGAAGCAGGAGATAGGGTCAGCCTACCATGAGTCTTCTAAATGACTTTAGAATTCAGTTTGGAAGAAGAAACCAGAGAATTTATATTTTAAGTAAACCACTAATAGTGCCTGCTACATTTGTCTTCTGGGGTGAGAAAAAGGTTAGAGAAATTGAAATGTATATTCTGAAGGAAAGGTGTGTGAATGTTTGTGTGCATTTGTGGAAAACAAATATGCTGGCAAAATAGGGAACATAATAGAAATCTGAATAAGATATGAGATGCTACATAGCATAAACAATAAAAATAAAGTTGAAAATGAGAACATAAATTATATACAAACACAAAAATATTTTGTGCTTAATTTTATATGACAAAAAGGGAGAGGATAGTTTCGTCTTGTTTTTTAAAGATTTCATTCATCATTTCCAAAGAGAGAAGAAGGGAGAGAGGCAGAGAGGGAGAGAAATATCAATGTGTGGTTGCCTTTCATCTGCCTCTAGCTATGGACCTGGCTGGAGACCGGCTTGCAACCTGGTTATGTGCCCGGGCTGGAGGATTGAACCAGCAACCTTTGGGTTTGCAGGCTGGCATCTTATCCACTGTGCTACCAGCCAGGGCAGAATAGTTTTATGATGTCTTAATTTCTTTGTAGACATAACACTTGACTTGATAATTCAAGGAAGTTTTATTATTAAACTATTAAGGGTAGCCAAAAATATATAGGCATTTTAAAAGTTTATATTATTTATTTAGGCTGTGAAATCATTTTGTATCCTTTGTGTAACTTTGATAAGTTAGAAAAGTTAGATAAGTTAGTTTGATTAGTTAGAAAACAAAAAGTCAAAAGAGAAAAATAGGACTAAATGTGTGCTCCTAACACGGTGCAAATAGTGCCAAAGTAGAATACATAGCCATTGCTGGTTCTTGAGGCAAATTTAAGTGGAGAGCAGCTGAATTAGTTACATAAACCAGGTAACTAACAAATCCAAAATCACAGTGTTGTCATACAAGAAAGATTTATTTCTTATTCTCAGATAATCTGCCATAAATTGGAGGTGTGACTCTTAAATATATAGTGACTTAAGTTTTACCCTTCGACTGATGTCACCATCTCAATTTTTGGAACACAGAAATGAAGAAGAAAAATGAGACAAAATGTCCTTCAATTGCCTCAACTGGACACTTAACAAACACCTCAATCCAACCTAACTATAAAGCAACCTATTTATGGTATAAGAGAATACATGAGTGGTTAATGTGTACTAACTGCAACAAAAGCTATAGCTGGGTGAAAGGCCTAAGAGGCTAAACAAAACTACAGGATGCAGAAGGTAGTATCAGGTTTTATAAATGTACCACAATATCCAGGTCTCATCTCTTGAGTGATTTATTTTTCCCTTCTTAGCTTCATGATTTGCTTTGACCAATAAAACGATACCAGAAGGGAAATTTTGCTCCTGATTTTGTTCGAGATCAAGTGAGTACCTTCATTCATCTCTTTTATTCGTACCCTGATAACTGAACGTGATCCAGATAGTCTGATTAACACTGCAGGGGATGAGCAAGGTCAACTGAATGACCCTTTCGGCTTTGTTTTTCTGGCTTCAGGTTTTCCATAACTGTTTCAGCAGCCTCACAAATACTCATCTCCTTCATTGTTTATATGAATGCTAATGCAGATGAAATTCCAGGTTGATACTTAAGGGTCACTGGCCCCACACCCACATTTCTGAGGAAACCTAAACTGAGTGAACCAGTTTGTTCCAGCTCCTACTGGATTTGAAGAGCTCAGGAATCACCAGCAGATTCCAGGCCATGCCTGCACTAGATCTATGGACTCACTTTACAAGGATAGGCAGCTCACTTCACATGCCTGAGGTTCAGTAGTTTCAGCTATCAAATTGAAAAAAAATGGGACTATTTAATTTAAAGATTGTTTTGTTTGATGATATTCAAATCTATATTTAAATTGTCCCAGTAAAATTACGTATTTTTACATAGAACAATGTTGTCAAGGAAAACAATTATTTGATGAATTTAATATTTAAAATATAGATTGATTAGAAATACCACTAATGCATTTTTAATATCAATGTCTTACTACTTATTTAATTTTTTACAACACAAGGATTTCAAAGGTGACCTGGATTTCTATAACTGTCCCTAACTAATGTCTATGTCCTCTTTAAAAAATGCCCTTGTTTTTCTCTGTTTTCCTTTTTTAATCTAAGATTTTTCTTCTTTACTTTCAAAGCACTGATGTAGAATGAGGCAAAAACATCTAGACATTTTTAGCTTGGGTCTGTGTATATGTGCTGGTGGTTTTAGATGCAAAATTTTGTCTGTATTTACCAACTGCAGAATGTAATTTGTGCTTTGACCAAGGTTAAAAACCCCTTCAAAATATCTAATGTTAGTGACTTGAAGTAAAAGAATCCAATCCCAGTTGTGCTTTCAAAGCTCATTTATACACAGAAAACAAGTTAAAGACATACTGCTCTTTAGACACAGGGTAAGGAAATCACAAGATAATATTTTCACAAGAACAACTAAGCCAGGTGTACTTTATTACATAATGAAATAACAGAAATTAGTTAGTGCTTCAGGGAAACAAATGGCAGTGGTCTCGCTGTTACCTCAGGGGTTTAAAATATTAGAGGAATTTGGTTGTATAGGCTGTAATTGATAATGACAAAATACCCTGTGGACACATGAAAGAACAAAAATGATGCTCAGTGGACCAGCAATGAGTCAGAAGAGTCTCTAGGTAGTAGGTCCTTGGTAGTCGTTGCTTTAAATTATGTTTATTTTACCAATTGGAAAAAAATTTACTTATTTGAAAAGGTAATCACAAATATATTTGCTAGACATAAAAAATAAAAATCTCTAGTAAATACACTTCATGAAGACTGCTGTTTTTTAAAATTATCTGTTTTAAATTTTAAAAATAAATAGAAGATTCTATTCAAGATTTTTCATGAAGTAAATGTAAAATCCAAGAGCATTGTTTAAAAAACAAAAGAGTCTATTTCCAAAGTATATTATTTTGGTGCTATGTTTTCTCCAAGAGCTATTAGTTGTTCTGAACAACATTCAAATCAATCCTGATAAAGCACACTTTTATTACCTGGTTGTGTTAGTACAGGTAGGTAGTTAGTCAAGGAAGGGAGCAAATAAAATCAGATAATAAGGTTAATAAAGTAGGGAGGTGAATCAGACGTTAAGCCTGATGAACTAGGAAAGTGTAACATTCACAAACTCCACAAGGAACTACACAGTCTTCCCTGAGGCACTTAATGACCAAGATCCCCAAACTGGCAGGAAAAATCTTCCTGGGGGACACTGAGTCAGATAGTGGGATCATCAGAAGGAGAAGTGGGAGCAATTTCTTTGCTAGGAGCATGTGCATTAGAAACCAGGTGACAAAGTAGGGTTTTGGAGGACAGTAAAAGCCAAAATGGTGACATAAAGAGGTGGCATGTAGCCTGAGAAAATCTGGGAACAGAATTAGATAGGATGAGGATGTGGAGCCCCAGAAGATTCGGGAAAGGGATGAGCTAGCAATAGGGCCCAGCACAAGCCCAGGTCATCCCAAGAAGTATGTTGGGTAGTTTGAAAGAAATTCTTTTCCTCCTGGAAACCAAGAAAATACATGGAGGATTATCAGGGATCTAGGAGTGGCTGCTACTAGATAATAATATGCCCCAAGGGAAGATTATTTACCTTCATCCTAAAAAATCTTGTCACTATGCTTAAAATTCTCCCACATGTGTGCCCTTTGAAATTCCGTTCTCAGGCCACCACCAAGAACTCTTTCAGTGGCAAACATTGTATATGAACCTTAATATCTAATGGACACAATATTCATCTAATAGCTGTAAGGGATATATTCTGGGGCATATAAAGTGGCCTTTCAGAAATCTTAAATCTTACTGAAACATCCTAAATTTTTCAGTTCATGTGAGTCACTTGCTTTTTCAATTTTTTGGTCTCAAATTGTGTATCTACCAGCTGAAAAGTAATGACTGTAATCCTGAGTAGAAATTGTGTTTCATGAAAAGCAATTCTGGAGCTTTCATTGAGCTAGAATTGATTATTATTGAATATATCAAATGGTATATCCATTGAAGCTTTCAGCATAGTTTCTAAGAAATGTTCATGTGTTTCAATAATTATTCAAATAAACAGACTGGACAAGTCAGATATTTAACAAATTTGTGGAAGCCTTTCTGATTAAAACAAGCAAAAATCATAGATATATTTATGACTACAGTTACCAAATATTTTTATAGAAAATAGAGACTATAGCCACATTATGTTTAAAAAGATTTTATTCATTATTTTTAGAGAGAGGGGAAGGGAGAGAGGCAAAGAGGGAGAGAGACATCAATGTATGGTTGCCTTTCACCTGCCTCCAATTACAGACCTGGCTGGAGATCTGGCTTGCAACCTGGTTATGTGCCCTGGCTGGGAATCGAACCAGCAAATTTTGGGTTCGCAGGCCAGCTCCTTATCCATTGTGCCACCAGCCAGGACATATAGCCACATTTTTGGAGAAAAGTTGACTTAAGGTAATTCCTTTCTAAAGTAAGCAATATTTACTCATTTTTAGTTAGTTGCTATAAACTAAGAATTTAAAATTCCTTAGGACGTTGACTGCAAAGCATAGTTTGTGTTTATATAACAGACAATATAAATGCACAGTCAGCAAACAGATATCAATCATGCAGAGTGACCATGAATATCCAGAAAATATTCTTTTAATGGGATATGAAGGCAGGAAAACCAATAGTTTCAGGATATAGGCAATTTATTTATAGACATCATGTGCCTAAAGAAAACACAGTTTTATAACCAGTACTTTTTTCTTCTCATCAGGAAACATTAAAGTCTTTGCCTTTTCAAGTCAGAATATTTTAACTCAAAAATAAATTCTAGCAATACTTTAATTCATTGTCTAGGTCTTTTGCACACACAATCCATATGTCTTAATATTATAATGTTTTTCTATTATAGTACAAATCAATACTGTGCATAAGATAAAATAAAATGTTATAAACAATATCTTGAAATCATCTCTTTATTAAACTTCATTTTCATTTGACTACAACTAAGGTAAGATTATTTAGTTCATAAGTGTCAGTATCCATCAAGGTGTTATTAAATTTTTATCCAAAGTAAGGGATTGATAATATTTATTCATTTAAATTTTTATTTAATTTTCTAAAGAGTCATAGTCATAATTTTTTTTCTAATAATACCATTACCATTACATATATTTATTATTTAATTAAATAAACCTACCAGTTAATTAAATTACTTTATATTTTCATGTTTACTCATTCACCCTGTGCCAAATGTCTTTACCCATATAATAGCATTAAGCTATATCGCTAAACTTTATTGTTGAGAAAATAAAATCTAACATAGCACCATATAATGAAAATAATAACTAAAATAAGAAGCCATCTAATCAAATGGAGCTAGAGGAACTAAAGTATATGACTGAAAAAAAAAGCCAAAGAAAGTACTAAAAATATGGATATTTTTTTACATGGTCACAAATTTCGCGGTAGCAAACCTGTCTCCCTCATCAGCTTAGCTTAATAGTGCTGACAGAAACTGGCAAGGCCTTGAAGTCAGGAATCACAGACCATAGTAGATGGATTGGGGATTTTTAGGGCAGGGGAGATGCTTTAAGTGAAAGCACCAATTTATCAGCCTCTGACAGTCCTGAGTCTGCAAGAAACACTAGGAAAGTAGGCAGACAGCAAATGACAATAAAATAAGGAATGGAAACCGAAGATTTATCTTCTGATTCTATGGCTAGTTAATTGTCAAAGCAAGAAAGTTCCTATTAGATTTTTTTTTTTTAAATCTTGGGTAAATTGTATAAGATACACTGGGATTTTACTCTAATGTATTTAAGTGTAGAAAACAAATTCTTATTAAATGTCATGTATAACTTCATGTAATTTTTCTTTAATACTATGAATTTCATTTCTAAAAAATTATTTAACATTATTGAGTTTAATGAGCCTTATAAAATATTAGAGTCTATCTTAAATGCCCATGTAATTGAAAAATATGCATGAAATTTTATGAAGGAAAGTAAACACTTGAATCTGTTTAACATTATTCAAATAGCATAACTGACTGACAATATCTGTTGATTGAGATCCACTCTAATATATTTTAATATAAACCAAGAGGTTTCCAAAACAATGGTACAAATTGATGCCAAATACATGATTCTTTATTATGGAAATATTGCTTTATTGTTGACCTTTACATGTCAAATACTAATTGATTTTGAAGATGTCTCATAATTCATAGGTTATATTTTGTGCATACTGTTAGACTTGTGGGGCCTTAAAAGTTTTAAGCATAGTTTGTTCCTAGACATCACCTGGTAAGACTACAGAACTATCAAGCTCAAAAAGTCAGATTTATGATTCAAACTTTTTTTTGAATATTTTCATTTTACTACCCTCACCACTGCAACTGCTACTACCAGTTACTACTACTATTAGAACTGATCTAACCTTCAATAATGAAATGGGTCACAAAAGACTTCATGTAAATGTCTTAAGACCTGATGATGAGAGAGAAGCTGTACCATTAACGGATATAGTTGTATATAAAGCATAGATCAGGTTAATCCTGACAAATAACTAGTGTCTGGCTTCCTTTCCTGTAATCCAGCTCCTGTCCCAGTTCCCATTGTCCCACCTTGAATTACTGCAAGAGATGATTGCAGCTGCACTCCTCATGCCTCAGGAGTGCAAACATATCAAGCTTTCCCACTGATGGGGTCAATTCTAGTTCATTTAGGACATTTGAAACTCAGACAATGCCTCCAAAATAAGAGACTGTCAGGCCAAGTAATCTTCAGTAAACTGTCTACCACAAAAGCCCTTCCTTTTGTCTCATGCTAGTGGCCTAGAATTGTGAACGTTAAAATTGTCCTTGCTTCACATCTGCCTGACTTGGATCAGCAGGCTCTTACTCTGGAATAGATTTCAAAAACAAAACTGAGAGTACTTTCTTCATAAAACAGAATGTTGCTCTAAGACCCTTTGTTCCCACTCCCTGCTATACCTACACGTCCCTTCTGGGGGATCAGCATGTCCAAGCTAAGCACTGTTAGAATGAAAGGGCTAAAGGTTTGCTAAAACTGGCCTATGTGACCATAAGAATGAATCCCTTCTGTGTTTCAGACAAAAAAAACACTGGCCTCCTTCAAATTGGACAGTTCCCTTATATTCTTCTGTCTTTACTAATATTTTTGAAGAGTACAGGCTATTTATTGTGTCAAAACACCTCTATTTGGTTTTGTCGGATGGTTCTGTTCCAGTTGTGTTTTCTAAAATTCTATATTTATCTATTTTGGAATCCATTCATCACAGACCAAATTATATTACTGTTTTCTTCTTTTCTGTATTCTTAATACTCTGGCATGTATGGCCTCATTGACTGGGGAGAGACTGACCCTCTCAAAGCTAGCCAATTCTTAGACAGCTAAAGGTTTGCCTGGTAGCATGCTGTTTATAGGCAAACTAACCCATCTTAAACCCACACCATCAAGCATCAAACTCATTTACCAAGCCATTATTTCACCAGCCCTAAACCATCCAGAGCCAGGGTCAGGCCACAGTCTACAACTATAGCCATACTCTTCTCAAGAATCTTTTTAAAATAGCCAGTCCTAAACTGTTGAATCTGCTTTCCCTTGCCTTCCCAATGGAAATGCCATCTCAGGTTCTGGTCTGGGCAATCCCCTGGCTCCTAACCAATGCACTCACTCTCCTTGTAGCCCTGTAAGGTGTAACACAGCCCTTCTCTCAGAAATGGAAGTAATAACAATCTTTATTGGCATTGGCCTCTCTATGTCTTCAGTCAGTTGCCTCCATAAATAAAAACTCTGTGAGTACACCTGAGACATCCTCCTTATAAACAGACTTAGATTATGCATTTTGGGCAGGAATTATATTGACGTGAGGTTTCTGGTAGGCAGAATAAATAGTAGGTAGGGAGAGGGAGACTTACGTCACCCATTAACTCAGCAGCCCTGAGCCTGGTCCAATAAAGTTGCCAGTGTTCCGAATATTGTAAGAAAAACCATGGAATCCCAGGAGGAGGGGAGCCCCCTAAAATTCTGTATGTATGGTTTCTGATATCTGGAAAGACAGTCTTTGAAACTGTGGATTAATCCCAAGGTCTGGAAAAGGGAAGCAGCGGGTAACCTAAACGCTGGCTAAAAGCATAAAACCCTTAAAACTCCATTAGTCAAAGCACTCAGACTAGCTGGGTGCCCACTTGCAGCTTCATGCTCAAGTGTATTTCATAAACAAACTTGCTATCTCATTTCCACTCTACGTACTGTCTCCCCACCCTGAATTCTTCTCTTGCAAGCCAAGCAACAACCCAGGAGGAGGAGCCCCTGAAGTCAGGTCTCCATGGTCATGTTTGATACCTATTTCTCGAATTACTTGTAATGTTAATTTGATCACAGTTAAGATGGCGTCTGCCAATTCTTTCAAATATCAAGGTTTTCAGTTCCTACTTAAAATGAATAAGTATTCATGTGGAGTAAATGTGGGATGTACATAGTGTCTTTCTTAGATATCACCAACCAGGTTTATCATTGATCAATTACTTCTATAGAAAAATAGTATTTAGTTCATTTTACTTTTATTTATTGTATTTTAGGTTTTTATTAAATTTATTTTGGTGCATCAATTAATAGGATTACATAGATTTTAAGTATAGATTTCTATGATACATGATTTGTATATACACTATGAAATATTACACAGTCATAAGAAGAGATGAAATACTGCCATCATTTGCAATACCCTGGATGGACCTTGAGAATATCATGCTAAGCAAAATAAATCAATAAGAAAAAGCTAAGAACTATATGATTGCACTCATATGTAAGATATAAAGCTGAAACTCATAAACCCAGACAACAGTATGGAAGTTCCCAGAGGGAAGGGGGATGAGGAATTTGTAAAGGGTAAAAGGAGAAAAATATATGGTGATAGAAGACAATTTACTTTGGATGATGGGCACCTGATGCAATATACAGATCATGTATCACTGATCAATTACTTTTGCCTGAAATAATCATTACTGTGATGATCAACAATGGTATAAAATATCCTTCTTTATCTTATCTACCTATGGCAATCAATTTACTCTTCAATGACTAATAATACTATATGACTATATGTATAAATCTTTTCTGCCCCATATAGATAACACTAATTATTTATGTATCCACAATTTTAAGTTACAATTTCTAAGTATATCACATCAATTTAATTCAATTGCCTAAGCATTTTAAATTTTTACTTGTTGGATCTTGTTATTATCTTGCTCTGGACACATTTTTCTTTAAGCAAATATCTGATGTAATGTATAGTAGGTAATGAAAGTGCTTTTAAAATTCATGCAGATTCTTTGATACTCTTTCCTTTTAAGAGTTCTAGCCTATGACATATGAATGAAAGTTATGTGAGCCATTTTTAATACTGGTTCACGTACCATCACTAGGCACATTTATTCTTTCATGTTTTTTTTCCTTCTATTGGCTTGTCATATGTAATCACAACAACTTGGAAACCAAGTCTAGAAAATGATAGTGCTGCATACCTGAAGAGCTCTGTGTTTCTGGATTATCATTTAATATAAGCTGCCCACCAAATAGAAACAACAATGGTAGGCTTCGCATTAGTGAGTTAAACATTTCTAATGTTGGTTTAAGCCATTCTACATTTCAGTAATTGATTTTTTTTTTTTGTTATAGCAACAGATAGTGCCTTATTCAATATACTTCATTTACTTCAGTTGGGGTAGAGAATGGAATATTATTTTAGAGTATTCATGATCATAAAAATGGGTTCATATTGGCCACAATGCTGTATAACACAGATAATAAAATAGTGAGTTGGGGTAACATTTTCATATTAGTTTTAAGTGAGATAGAGTTTGGGTTCCAAAAAAGGGTAAATAATTAGAAAAGGACAAAAAAAAACCTACAAAAGTTTAGACTGCACTTTTTATGACTTAGGAGAGAAATATTCTAGTACATAGAATTATATCTTGAATTTCCTCTTTTGGTTATAGTGACAGACATGTTAGTTACAAAGTACTCAACTGAATAAAAACAAACAAGAGAAAACTGCATTATTCATAATGTCTATTTAAATGTGGAACTAATAATATGCCAAAATTCATCTGAATTCTAAAGTTAGTAGAGCTAATATTCAAACTAAGATTTTGCAGGCATATTTTTGAGGATATCACTAGAGAATGCAATAGTAGTGTAATTCAATAGCATGGACTTCTTGGAAACAGATCTGAAATGGTCAGGTCTAAGGCATGTGTTCAGGTAATGTAATCAATAGAACCATGTTGAAAAATGGAAAATAGTAATAGACTAATAAATAGAGAGCAGGCTGACAGCTATACAGCTGGCAAGGTGTGGGAGGGTGAAGGACAGAGCAAAAAAAATAATAATAAAGAAAGATAAAAAAGACTCCACTAGTGTGGTGATTGCCAGGGGGAAGGAGGTGATGGGGTGGAGGAGGTATGGGGCAAAAATAGTGATGGACAGACATTTGACTTGAGAGAGGACACAATACTGTGTATTGTGGAATCATGCACCTGAAACCTGCATAATTTTGTTAACTAGTGTCACTCCAATAAACTTTCAAAAAAGGAAAAAAATAGAACTATGTTGACAAAATTGTAAATAAAACAACTATTTACTGATGAAATTTTTTTTCTTTTAATTTTATTGTTGTTGTATTACATCCATCCCTTTTTTTCTCCCCTCTGTCCCCCCTCCCCACCCTGATGAAATATTTTTTAAGATGCACAAATCTATTATTACTCTGCCAATCATAGATGATTAGAATGAACAGGATATATATAGGCTTTCTCTATGGTGCATTGCTGTGTCTTACGTCCCTTCAAAATTTGTATGTGGAAATCCTAATTCCCCATGTGATTACCGTATTATTCACTCCATAAGATGCACACTTTTTCCCCAAAAGTGGGGGTGGGTGGGGGAACATCTGTGTCTCTTACGGAGCAAATATTGTGTCACAGGCTGTGATCTATATTACCTGAACTGTCAGCAGTGTCGACAAGTGTTAGAAGAGGAAGCAGTGGGTCCATGTGAAACACCTGTGGACACTTAAATGTCCCACTTGACTGCTGTATCTCAGGGTGTCTGGTCAGTTGCCGTCTACCTCTGCCCATCACCTGGGACCTGGGAGAGTGCAGAGAGCCTCCTGACACTCCCAGCTACAACTGCTGACCTGTCAAGTCAGCTGAGGACAATAACGGGTATGAGACTTATTTGTGCTTGACCAGTTTAAAGCACACATTGTAGAGCACTACAACAAAAGATCTTTAAAGACGTGCATACTCATCTAGCTGTAATTCCTGGGGGTCTTACTAGCCAGTTGCAACCTCTGGATGTTTCCATCAACAAACCATTTAAAGTCTTTATGTGAGATGAATGGAACAAATGGATAGCTACTGGTGATCTGACACCTACTGGGCAAATGAAGAGGCCCACTATCACTCAAGTTTGTGAATGGGTAAAAACATTATGGCACTCAGTGAAGGATGAAACCATTGTATGGTCATTCAAAAAATGTGGCATTAGCAAAGCCTTAGATGGAATTGAAGATAGTATCATATATGAAAATAGTGAAGAAAATGACATCAGTGATCGTGAACAACTGAGTCTCATAAATTCTGACACTAGCGATGGTGAGTTCTTGGGGTTCCCAAAAACTAGAAGAGCACTTGAACCTTAAAATCTCTCCTCATTTGTTAATGACAGTGATGATGGTTCTTTTTTTTTTTAAGATTTTATTTCATTATTTTTAGAAAGAGGGGAAGGGAGAGAGACAGAGAGGGAGAGAGACATCAATGTATGGTTGCATTTCACCTGCCCCCAGCCACAGACCTTTCTGGAGACCTGGCTTGCAACCTGGTTATGTGCCCTGGCTGGGGAATCGAACCTGCAACCTTTGGGTTGGCAGGCCAGCGCCTTATCCACTGTGCTACCAGCCAGGGCTTGATGGTTCTTAATATCACTGTTGACTGCTGTTCACTTTACATGGTTGAAATATTATTCTGTTATATTTTATTAAATATTTTAGTATACCATTTGGTTCAGAATATTTTTTCTTGTTTTCTTCCTCTAAACCTAGGTGCATCTTATGGTCAGGTGCATCTTATAGCGGGAAAAATACAATGTATTAGGAGCTGAGGCCATTGGGAGATCATTAGAATATGTGGGTGGAAACTTCACAGGTGAGGTTAATGTGTAAAAAAATTAAAAAGGCCCCAGGAAGATCCTTTGCCTCTTCCTGCATGTGCAGCCCTTGCTATGGATACAAAAGAGAGTTCTGATGAGAGGATTGATCTTGCTGGTACCTTGATTATGGATTTCATAGACTATGAAAGTGTGAGGAATTCTGGTTGTTTATAAGCAACCCAGTCTGTGGTACTTTGTAATAACAGCCTGAACAGATGAAAAAATGCATAAAATCACAATGGGCTAATGTCTTAAAAATTGACCTCAGTAAATCAATGCAATATATGAATAAAAGATTAGATGGATTATTAACATTAATATAAATAAAATTGGAGAAGAAAGCAGTGATTAGTGTTAAAATCAATGATTATTATTGTAGGCAGTCCAAAAAATGGGCCCCAATGATCCTTGCTTTTTGGTATTTAGGTTCCTGTGTAATTCTTTCCTCCCCAATGTAGGCTAGGCATATTCACACACTTCTAAAGTGAAGTTATGAGTTGTCACATCTGAGATTAGATTACAGAGAGATTGCAGCTTCCAATTTGGGCCTCTCTCTAATTCTCTTACTTGATTACTCTACAGAATGTCAGTCGACATGTGAGCTGAATTGTGAATAGGCCCATCTGCCAAGAAGCTGATGTAGCCAGCCAAAACCAGTGGTAACCAGAGACCTGCCAAAAGCTATATGAGTAAGTCTGAGAGCACATCTTCCCCAAGTTAAACATTGATATGACTGCAGCCAGGACCAACATCTTGAAGTATAGAGAAAAGCCCAGTTTCTTGACAATAAATGTCTGCTACAATAAATCTCTAAGTCTTAGGGTAATTCCTCTATAACACTAGTTGACTGCAATACTATGAATACCTTCATTGTTTTTTTGCAGAGTTAATTACTTATTTTTGAAGGCCCTGTGACCAGTAAGTAAAGGATGGCCTCAATAACACTTAGTTATAACTTTATCTGACATTGTGAATATTATCAGAGAAGTAGGCTTTTCTTCATTTATTTAAATATGTTAGGAAGATAGTTAACAAAGAATAGTAAAAAAACAAAAATAAAAAACAACTGACCTATTATATAACTAAGCATCACTTAAAACTCAATCATATGAGGTTTTGATTAAGTTACCCTGAGCTAGAATACAAGATTCTGGATTTTTAAAAATGTTTCACATATAATTATGGTATAGAGCAGCTTTGAAATGCAATATTACATTAATATTTTATTTTATAAGTATCATGAATGTAATTCATGAAAACATTACAATAAAATCACACTGGAACATAACTATTATAAAGTCCAGTATAATATATGATGGTGTGTTAACTTAGCTTTTAATATAAAACAAGGACCATAAAAGTATATTTAGTTAGCTTCAATGTAATACCTAAGTCTGTAGCAAAACATTGAAAATCTACCAATCAATAAAGTAATATAAACTGAACACCTGCCAGGTTCTCCTTTTGATCCCATAAAATCCCTCTCTCACCCCAAAATCATTGTGTTAGGTATTATATATTAAACTGGGATTTGGAGAGATAACTTTTACTCCAGTTTCTACAGACCAAAAAAATGGCAAAAGTATGATTTCTATTTAGGCTATCTATCCCCAAATGTACTATATCTTGTAAACTGTAGGTGCTGTGCTCAGTAGTGTTAGGTACATGGTAACATTGTACAAGTATCACAAGGCAACAGCAAATTTCAATTCTGTTGATTGTGTCTTGAGGTAACATCTACCAGTGCAAACTTATTATGAAACAAATTTATATTCACCTAGAGAGCCATAGATAGACTTCTCAGGAAATCAGACTGTTTCTTAAGCTCATGTTATCTATCATTTCAAAATAAGGGAGAAGGGACACAGAGGAAAATGCAATGTTCATACAAGAACTTAAAATATTTCAAATAATTATTATCTGCTCATTTATCCACCTATGTAAGGAGTACACATATAACAATAAAATGATGTGGCATATTTCCTGCTACGGAGAGGGAAATTAACCAAAGATCCCTGTTATCATGTTCTGAATCCATCATCACATGAGTGCTGAAGCCACATTCCTCACAGGCTGCTTGGGGCTAGTAAGAGCAGTAGGATGTATAATGCAGGCCTATCATATAAAATGTAAGAGCTCTTGGCTGGGAGGCTATGGCTCCAGGACTTTATCTGTTTTAGATGGTTACTACAGTCTGAGTACCTTCTCATCCAACTCTTCTCTCACTCTCCTCCACAGAAGGTCTGAAAGCCTTCTTCACTATCTCTGGCTTCCTCCTTTTGTACTGTAGAAGGGATTTTCCTCAATAAATATTTCATCAGTCTAATCCAGTTAGTGGCTGCTTCTCAGAAGATCCTAACTAATGCAACTGGTGCCCAAAACAATCCCAGTGTAGGGACATTTTAGAGAAATGCAACTATTCAGTCATTTGAAAGATATATTGGGAAGTACATCAACACAGACAGTAGAGTTAGCTTGTTTCTGTTAAATTGCATCAACACCTGATGAAGAATAATAAGAAACCTATAGTTAACATGCAGTTAAATACTCCACGTAAGCCTCAGATGGGATCTTTCATAGTTTATCAAGAGGATACTATTCTCCAATTGAAAAGCATATTCAAGGTCCTGGCTGGTGGCACAGTGGATAAGGCACAGGCCTGCAAACCCAAAGGTCACTGGTTCTATTCCTAGCCAGGGCACATAACCAGGTTGTAAGCCAGGTCTCCAGCCATGTCCGTAGCTGGAGGCAAGTGAAAGACAACCATACGTTGATGTTTCTCTCCCTCTCTGCCTCTATCCCTTCCCCTCTCTCTGAAAAATAATAAATGGAATATTAAAAAAAAAAAGAAAATCATATAGAGTTAATCAACACACTAAAGATATGGTAGATTTGCCATGTCAGAGGCATTTAAATGTTTGGCCAAGTTAAGTAAGACTGTTATGGTAAAATGATGGTGGAGTTTGGACAAACCAAGACCTTCTAAGCATAGAATAAAGAATTTTTGAGTGGCTGCTCCCAAGAATGTTGATCTTGTCTTAATAGACATCTAGTCAGAGATACAGATGTGGTCCACCCTTCCCTAACAGTACATAAAACTTTTGCTATGGTGGAAGATGTAGCAACCATTTTTCCCCTGTAAGGAAACAGGTGCCCACATTGAAGAATTGTTCCCATCCCTTTTCCTAGCTACCAAGGCAAACAGTAGGGCTAAACCCCAGCAAAAATAAGATCTGCAAAGGAAAAAAAAAAAAAAATCTAGACATTAAAGATGTAGGAATTAAGTAGATAATATTGTAAGAACCAGAGAGATACCCCTGGTGTTAAATGTTGTGGATACTTGAACAAAGGAACCAGGATTCAAAACTGGATAAGCAAGAGTGGATTAACTTTGCACTTTGGGGTGTGTTGGATTTAACATCTTTGCAAGGACTGCAGACAGTGGAGCAAAATCACAACTAACAGCTTGTTGAAGTCTGAAAAACAAATGACCTCTGCTTAGTGAAATAAAGATGATTGGGTTACTCTAACAGATAGTTAAGAAAAAATAAAAAAGCAGAAGGAAGTGAATGAACAGGAACTCATATCGTAGGAGACAGAAGACTGAGAAGACTGTGTTCCTCTGAGAGTTCAGAGGACATATGGTCACCAAGGCTCTGAAGAAGAGATGAGTGAAAAGAACATCAATAGAGCTGACAGCAGAAGTAGCTGGCTTCATTAATCCCGAGGGAATGTTATGCCTCCAGCAAAGGAGAGGCCAGAGGACAGCACCTACCTGACAGAAGCTAGAGATGGTGGTTACCATAGCAAAGCCCACAGAGACTCTCATAATGGCCATGGGCTCAGGAAGGGTAAACCTGACAGGCAGCAACAACAAAACTGTTTAATTTTCTAACCTCTATTCCAAATGATGAAAGCATGGAGGAGCAGGATAAAGGAGAGTTTCTTAGGTAAAAAATCACATATGTTTATTTAATTGACTTAAACCAATTTTCAGACATGGAGTCCCTTGACTGAAGAAAGGTCCTTAACCCTAAGGAGGAAGAACCTGTAACTCTCCAGCAAGTATAAACCAAGATTTCTTCTCCCATGAGAGAACCATTGATGTTAGCAATTGCACAATGGAGAAAGGGAAATACCCAGGCATTTTTAAGACTATTAGATGCATGGACTGCCTTGACATTGATAGCTAGGAATATAAAGCATCATAATAAACCCCATTCTTAGGGTGGAAGCTTATCCTATCCAGGTAATAAATGGAGACCTGAATAAAGTATGGATTACAGGATGCACAATGGATCTGCAGAACTACCCAGTGGTCATTCCCCCAGTCCCACCAAAGCAAATATAATATATACAATGCAGTACTACATCCTTGGCAGGACTCCCAATAAATCATTTCTATGTGTAATGTTCTCTTGTCATCTTCTCTAGGAATGCAAACTATACAAATCAAAGTCTTACTCTAAGGATCTCTAAGGATATCACAATGTTCATCCTGTTCTCTCTATATGGTGCCAGTTATTGGGTGAGTACTTGAATTTACCAAGACATAGAAAATATTGTGTTGTGATTTTTAAAAGATTTTATTCATTATTTTTAGAGAAAAGGGCAGAGAGGAAGGAAGAAAGGGAAAGAAACATCAATGTATAGTTGCTTTCCACCTGCCTCTAGCTACGGACCTGGCTGGGGACCTGTCTTGCAACCTGGTTACGTGCCCTGACTGGGAATTGAACCAGTGGCCTTTGGGTTTGCATGGCAACACCTATCTGCTGAGCCACCAGCCAGAGTTGTTGTGACATTTTAATGCCCATATTTTCCTTAATTAACTGGTGTTTTGTTAAGAACAGGTATATAATGAGAAAAGTAAACATTTTTGTCTTTGTCTTGGCTGTACTTCTGAAATTGCTTTCAATATATTGATCTTGATTTGCAGTTTAGTTGATCTGAATGTCATTGATTATCATAATTTAATCTTAAAGTATTGAATTAAATATCATGTGCTTGTATTAACCATAAGTCTATCATATTTTAAGTAAACATAATTTGTTTGACATGATCAATATGTTATGATAGGAAATGTACATTATTATCCAAAAAGTTGAGAAAACACTGGTGTGTTGTATGTAGATGTGTATATGAATAGATTCTAGTGTTACCTTTTAAACATGGCCCCTTAAATTTTATTCTTTAGGTGTTTTATGTATATGCATTATTAAATCTTGGTATTGCATGTAATAATTTTGTTACTTGAATTGGCTTAAGTAAAATTGACAGAACATAAAACAAACTGTCAAATCCAAAAGTGGAAAGTTTATAATGTGACTGCACTTAAAAATATTTGTAATTATAGCCTTAACTGTTTCTAGGTGTTTCTCTGTCCCCCTTCTCTTTAATGCTCTAAATTCTCTAAATGATTGTTTCAATTTTTTCCTCACTGAATACTACCTTTAATGTCATGCTGCCCAAATCTTGAGGTGTGTATTTTAAGGTTTCTACCACTTAATATTTCTGAAGAATTAAGTTTTAAAAATCAAAGAAATTTGTTCTGGGTGTTTTATAGAAGACACCATCTCCTAGATGAAAAACTTGCTGCTAATGGGACTATAGTATAATATGAAAGCATACTATAGTATAATATATAGTATAATATAACCATGGCCTGAAGACAGAAGTAGAACCTAGTAGAACTGATTATTCCAAGAAGAAACAGACTACTTATTAAACAAACAATTAAAAAGAATAGAAACAACACTACTACATTCTGTAGTTTATTTTATTGTTCCAGAGTTTGTGATGTAATAGACAGATGTCAGAATGTGACCATTAATTTTATTTTTTTAATGTGATAAACTAGATTGAAAAAATTCAGTTAAAAGTAACTCTTAGTATGACAGCAAATTCAGGGGTGGTTTAATCAGAAAGCAAGTACTCAATAGCAATTTGTGAAAATGTTTAGGTATTTTGTTTGAAAGAAGAGTAGAATAATAACACAATTGACTCAGGCTCATTAGTCATTCTAAGTCAGAAATCATTCTCTGTGGCAAAATATTTATTGAATATAATTCAAGGTCTCCTATTGAAAAAGATCTAAGCACAGAATGCACAATTTTAATAACTTAATATCCACCAAATTGATCACATCTTTTCCTACTAGTATATATTGTCTATGTCATATCATTCATCATGTAATACTGAAGTTATTTGTTTATGTGTTTGCCACCACTGTTTCTTCAAAGTGAGAACACTTTTAATTTATATATATCTTTGTATTGTATAAAAAGCCTGGTATAGTGTGTACTCTGTAAAATTTATTTTTTAATAAAGAACAACAAACCAGGGATTTATTAACAGACATTCAGGATTCATCAAAAATTAAATATGAAGAGAGGAAAAACTAATCTATCTAAAGAATTTTAAGTCTCAAAAATAAAACTTTATACAGAAAGGCAAAGAAATAACATATGTATTGGAACAGTCTTCTACAATGTACAAATTCATACCTACTCCATATTGGGTTATTGAACTATTGACCAAAGCAAAGATCAAGCATGAGTAAGAGTCTAAAGTATTCTTAAGCAGTTAGGTGGCATGTATACAAGTGCAGAAACTATTTCTTATTTGTGTCTAGCAAATATGAATTTTCTGTACCAAAATAAAACTTGATTATACATATTACAAGGATAAAATAGTAATTAAATTGTATTTTCTAAACACATAGTATTTTAGTTATAAATGTGTTTTAAATATAGAGCAAGAAAATCATAAAATATTAGGAAGCAAAGATATAGATAGGATAGTTCAGGGCTTTAAATGCTTGTTTTAAAAATACAAATAAAATTCAATAACAGGTAAGGCAAAACAATTGGCAGGTCTTAATTTTTTTAAACTTTCTAATACTTCGTACTAATAGAAATAATTATCAGTTTTAAAATATATTCAGTTACCTAGATTAAACTATCGGAAACATTCTGAAAAGCAGAACAACATAGGAGAGAGGTGAGTTTTTCACATGAGATATAAAAACAAAATGTAAACAAGAAATAATGGAATAATACACTGAATCATAAAGCTATAATTATATGTTTCACTTATAAATCTAAGCATAATTCCATGTTCAATAATGATGAGAAAATATTCTAGGGAGATAGTATTTATTTTCACAATATGTTAAAGTCTTAAAGCATCAGGTATTAATCACTAAATTAATTCTTTTGAGGCACTAAATGGCAGCTCACAGCTCAGGAAGAATTAATTTAGTATGCTTTTTAAGTACATGAAGGTTAATGTCAAATTGTGAAATAATTGTCATATAATTAGTTTTACTTAGAATAGTAATATGATCAAAAATGCTTCTTCTACTAATTCAGTCAGTAAAAATAAGTACTTTGGAACCAAATTAACTTGGTCAGGCTACTAAATGTCATTTGATACACTAAAGTTGCTAGATGACACCATTGAGGTGGCAGAAGATATCCTAAATGATGCATATGCAGCTCTGCAATTCAAAATTATTAAGTGTTTGTGTTCTATGAAATTTTAACTGTATAGTGGGCCTCACCTGAAACATGTTTTTCTAAATATATAATGAAAGTACATTTATTTGGATAATTATCTCCACTATCATGCTATCATGACCAAAACTAGGACTGGTTACTCCTGATTGCTAAGCACAGGATCCATTGGATAGCTTCTAATGACACTTTCAAAGAAAGTGTCAGAGCTATGTCTATGACAAAATTAATAAATAAAAAATTTTGTATGCCAGAAGTTTCTTTAAGGAAGCCTTTCATGCAGTTAGTCTTGCTCATTTATAAATTACATGTTAAAATATCACATATTACTCTAATACATAAAATCAGGATGGGTGAAAAAGAGAAGTTTAATTTAGTAATTATAGAACAGTCACAGGGATGTAAGTCAAAACCTGGAAAATATAGTCAATACTATTATAATAACTATGGTGTCTAATGGGTACTAGATTTATCAGGATGATCACTTAGTAAGTTATATAGTTTCCAATCAGTGTATTACACACTTGAAACTAATATAAGATTGTATGGCGCCTGTAATAAAAATAATAAAATTATAACAAATTAAATAATCACTTTGTCTTTGTCTTTTTATTTTTGCCATGACCATATCAAGAAGAAATTTGAAAAGAAAAATAATCCGAAGAAAGGAAAATAGATCAGATTTAGTAACTTGGTTCTTTAGAGAAATTTATACTGCACTTGAGTTTTCCTAAGGAAATGCTGGAAATGCTGAAATCCCTAATGTTACTTCCTGAAAAAAATAAAAGTAAATAAAGCAGATTTATAGATGCCCTGCTTTTTATTACAACATAGATTTTTATTCCCTCAGACAATACCTTTGTTATTTATTTATTTATATGGAGATGATATCTAAAAGCAAATGCATGTGCTAACACTTGGTAAAATCTTTGAAGGCAATTTTACTTTATTTTATCTCTGACTTTATGGCATTAAGCCTTATCTTTCAATATTGCTGAATTTTGAAATTAATGATCATAGGTTCTTAAATGCAAAAACACAAATGATGGACATTTTGATTGATGGATTATAATTGTTTGTTAAGAAAATATAGTAATTGGTGACATTGTAAAATATCATGTTCACAATGTACTATACAAATTTATAAGATCAAAAATGATTTGAATTCCAGTGAACATATTGGACAACTTGCAATGCAGTTAAAATGACAGGCTATAGTTTGGAAAATGAGTAGAAGATAATATTTTGAAATAATAATTAGATAAATATATGAAGTATTGATTCAGGCAAATCTGAAATATGATTAAAGACCTTTATGAAATGTTATTACAATCAATATTTTCACATCTTTAGAAATTGTAAGACTCATTTGGCCTCTCCCACAGGTGCTTTTCTCAGTTGTTTCTTCTATGTTTTTAACTTCTGATAATGGAAGCCTTGATTATATCACAAACCAAAACTTCTCTTTGCATTACCCAAATGTCATGGCCAACAGCAAAACTCAATGACCAACTGACAACTAAAGGATACCAGCCTGTGTGTAACTCATGTTTGCTTTCCTGAAGACACCCAGGTAGAAATGGTCTGTGATTTAGTCAAAACTTCCAAATATGCAAGCTGGATCTCTTGATAGCATTTATTTTAAAATGTTGGCTATAGCAGAATGCTCTTAGAAGCATAGGTCTGACTTCTCTAGATTACTTACGACAAACACACATGGAATCTATGGATTTGTGTGGTATGATACTATGGAAAATTTTAGATATACAATTATCAATGTAAAAGTATTTGTATTTCAAATAGGATTATTTCCATTATTATTGTCATTTCTAGTTCTCATTGATGAAGAAGTAAATGGGAGGGAAAACCATTGGTTTTACGTACCCAGTCAGGGTGAGTGTAATGTTTTGTTAAGACAATTACTCCAAAGGATTTTGGAAGGCAAAGGCCAATTTTATATATTTTTCTAGGCAAAGAGAAGCTAGTTCATTACTTTGAATACACATTTTTCTTCATATTAATTACTGTACTTTGATTAAATATTTTTGTCCATATGAGTGTTTTCTTAAGTATTTGCATTTTCATACAGAGTTAAAATTAAAACATGTTACATTTCCTAACTCATATGATAGTGAATGGTAAACCATATTTGGACAAGATTTTCCTAAATACAAACCCAGAGTTAACTCCACCAAAATGTTCCCATAGGCCCTGGTTGGTAGTACAGTGGATAAGGTGCTGGCCTGCGAACCCAAAAGTCGCTGGTTCGATTCCCCATCCAGGGCATATAATCAGGTTGCAAGCCAGGTCTCCAGCCAGGTCTGTGGCTGGAGGCAGGTGAAAGGCAACTGTACATTGATGTTTCTCTCCCTCTCTGCCTCTCTCCCTTCCTCTCTCTCTGGAAATAATGAATAAAATATTTTTTAAAAAATGTTCCCATATAAAGATAAGCAAACATCTGGTTGGAAATCTTATTAAATAAAATTAAAAAAAAAATAATTTCATAACATTTTTATGAAATCCTCCACGTAGGGGCACTACCTGATTGATTAAAGTGATTTGAATGCAAGAAAGGTGTTAATAGTTATCACTGTTACCATTGACGAAAGATGCTTTAGGCATGTCAATATTCTAATTCAATTAGTGAAAGTACATTTTATATTTTATGGACTCTACTGCCTTTATGGATTAAATGAAATTTTTTTAAAAAATCTGACACATAAGAGCCATTACCTCAGTAAAAAATAAATATATCTCAGAGTTCATGTCTAAAATGGCAGTGATAAATTTATATTAGAAATGCTACTAGCAGTAAGGTAAACACGATCACAATGTTAATTTAATGAAGTGAACAAATGTAGCTTAAAAAAACATAAAGCAGGCCCTGGCCGGTGGCACAGTAGATAAGGTGACAGCCTACAAACCCAAAGGTCGCTGATTCAATTCCCCAGCCAGAGGCACATAACCAGGTTGCAAGCCAGGTCTCCAGCCAGGTCCCCAGCCAGGTCCGTGGCTGGATGCAGGTGAAAGGCAACCATACATTGATGTCTCTTTCCCTCTCTGCTTCTCTTCCCTCCTCTCTCTCGGGAAATAATAAATACAATATTTTAATTAATTAATTAATGTAAAAAAACATAAAGCACTGTAACTATACAGACTGGGTGTGGAAAATACAAGTACAAGTGCAATATAGATACTTCAGTAATGTATTATAACAACGAAAAGACTTTGCAGAATAAACTAATTCCGTAATCAGAGAAGAGGAAAGGGCAAGCACATTTTAGCAATAGTTCAGATAGATTCCAAGGGTAGGAGTAAAGGCATGCAGAAATTAGGTTTTTGAGGTTACAAGTTAAAGGGCAGTGATTATGCAGTTTTATGTTTTATGTTTACTACTCACCATGGTATTTATCCATAATAATTAATGTTAAAAAATTAGTGTTATTTTACCAAAGAATAGCTCACAATTATATGTGTCAATCACATTGTTGAAAATTAAGTTTATTTGTGTATTAGGGAAAATGCTTAATGGCTTTGAATTAATCAAAACTTTATAAATAGTTCTTCATATAAAAGAAGTTTGGATGTAAGCAATTCAGAGTTAGGCATCCCGATGGAGTTTCTACATAATATTCCACCATAATTACATGCGGTTTCTATACCTAAGTCAACTAATGTTTTCCTTTGACTTCTGGAACTCCAATCATAACAATATAGACAAGCATAAGAAGTAAAGAGAGAAGGGTAAGCTCTTCCCTTATGATTAGCTCTACTGAAGTAGCACTGGTAATCTCACTAATACCTGCTTATACTTCAATGGCTAGAATGTAGTAATGTGGCATAACGTGTTGCAATTGAAATCTGAATACATATTCCTTTTATTCCTTCTAGGAAATATTGTACCCAGATTTTTTAATAAGTGGTTTATATTTTTAAGGGAAAAGGGTAATATGGATGTTGTAATGTCAAAATATGAAATGTCTCACCTGTACACCAAACACTTGCAGAACTATTAAACTAAAATTCAGCAGATTTTCAGTTACATAGATGGGTGAACTAAGCCCATAAAGGTTAAATGACTTTGGCAAAGTCATACAAATACTTAACGGAACTACAAGAATATAAATCTTGATCTGGCCACTAGTTCATGATTGATTTGAACATAAGATGCCACCTTCAAATATAACAGTTTATAACCAAGTACAAAAATAAAATGTACATGGTAGACAAACAAAAAAACGTGGCCCTTAAAGCTTTTTACAAAACTTTTAAAGTCAACTTTTAAGTACAATGTGACAAATGAACATAATTGCCCAAATTATAAGTATTCATTTAAATAAAATTACCACACAATGAAAAAATCTATCATCACCCATCACTTAAAATTATTTCTGCAACTCTAGATGCCTCTGACATCTCTAAATCGACAGTCCCTCCCTCCACCCAAAGTTAAGTACAGGCCTGATTTTTAACACCATAACTTAATTACATGCAAATTACGCTTGTATTCTTGGACATGGGTTCTAGAACATTCATACAGGCATTCCTATATAGCCTGAAAGAAGAATTGCTGAGTTATATTACATGTAGCATTCAATTTTGTTAAACTATCCAAAGGGCACCAATTTTACTTCTGCCATTAGTTATTGAGAGTTCTTCCTTTTTTCATTTTCCTATCAAGACCCAGTCCAGCTGTTATAAGTGAATAGCTCTCTATGGTTGTTCTGCCTTGCAGAGAGAGGGCCATGTGTTTCTATTCCCATGTTGGCACTCTTTGGGGGGAAGTGCTTTCCATCTTAGGACAATTTCTTAGGAGATTGGCAGCAGAGTAGCCAAAAGCACTTCAGCAGCTGGAGAATGAAATTGTTAAGCAATGAAGGGGCACATGCATGATGCATACCAACATTGCTTTTGTCCAGCTCAAATTATGTAGTAATGGTAATTTTAGGAACAGAGTAATCAAGTGGTTAACATACTGGTGCTACTTAGAGGTAAATGCCTTTTCCCCTTCAACAATAATACTGGCTCCATGAGGCATACTGATATTGTTCTAAAAACAATTATGGGCATTACCATAGTTATCCCTTTAGGTCTCTGAAAGAATGCATGTTGCTTTTAATGTATCTTGATTTGGTCTTTTAAATTTTAATTCAAAATCAAGTCACAGTTTCACTAATTAGAAATAACTTTGTGTTAAAAAGTGATTCAGGCCATTGCTAATGTAAAATCAATTAGGCATAACACTCCTTAAATCTTAGAAGACTAGCTAGTTAATACTGTTATTACCCTGAACTGTGATTAAATTCATGTTTTACATGTGATTTTATTTGATTAAGATTTTTTTTCCAATGCTTACAAACTCAATACTACTAAACCTGTTCTAAGATATGCTATACACTGGTAAAAAGGTATTATTTATCCATTATTATATTTTATCTAGATATTATCATTGTTAATATCTCCTTCTAGCCATCCTAAATATGTACTTCTTAATTGAGCACATAGATTGAATATATACTATAGGTAATTTAATTTTAATATCATTCTAATCTTAAGACACCAAAATCAACATCAACAGAAAAAATAATATATCCCACATGGTAAGTTCTCCAAATACTAATATTGTTATTACCCAAATCACAAAAACAGCAGAAACTTTATGCATGTAAAAACAAAGAGACTACTAGATATGAAAAAGATAATATCTTATTGGTTCATAAATATTAGTAGATTGAGCAAATAATTAAGGCAGTAGTCTTCTTTGGTTATCATTTTACTAAAGATACATTGACCTATAGAAGTGGAATCATATAGAACAATACAAATATGCACAATACAGACTTATAAAAACAGTCTTTTGCCCACAACCTATCAATATTCTATCATTTATAGATTATATCAAACACCGATTTTAAAACTATACCAGAATCATTCAATTGGATGTTTTCCACTCTTTTCTCTCTGTCTCTTATGTTGTCACATTATATGTTTTCACATTAATTTTGATACATTTCTTACAGCAACCAAAAAAAAAATCACTAACTTAGAAATTTAAATTTGGTATAACCAGAGATTTCTGAACATTGTTTTGCATTTATTTAATGTATAACATTTTTATTGAAAATGATTTCTGTGTCTAAGCAATTCTAATACAATTTGTTTTAAATTATCAACCTAAAATTGGGACTTTCAATGAACAGAGATTTGCCTCAGTTATTTTGAGGATATCCTATAAAATAGACATTAAAATGTAGTAAAATACACATTTTTACTATTTGGATAAATAGATAATCTGTGGAAATGTTTAGGCATGAGTCCTATCTAAATGTGTGTGTTTGTGTGTGATTTCTCCCCAAATTTCATGGTGAAACAAAAATATTTTAACAATGTCTACACATTTTGGCTCAACCATAAAACAGTAGTTTAGGTTATCACATAATCTGATACCTTGCCTTTACGTGTGTGTGTGTGTGTGTGTGTGGTTTCATTCTTGTTTTAAAAAATGATGAAACAAGTTCTAAGAACTTTAAGCAATTTACACAAAATTGTAGAAATAATAAATAAAGAGCACTTGCACTCAGGGGTGTCTTCATATTTATATTGTTGCTCCTATTGTTTTTTCTTTTTTTTTTCAGCTGCCACTAGATAATTTGTTTCTCATTTTGATATCTACATGCATTTTTTACATTTGTAATAATATATTTTAAGTGATATGCCACTTTATTGATATTATACATAACATATTTATTGCTAATCAGTAATAAAAGTTAAAATATGCATGTTTCTAATATATATCTCAGATGATCTACTGTAGAACATAAGTCATTTTATTATTTACTTCACATCTTATTGTAACATTTGACATTATAATGGTCCTGAAACATTATTGATTTGCAGATGGTTATAAAACTTTGTATGTACCAAAAAAACTTTTCAGTTACTCTTAACCTGATAAAGATTTTTAAATAATTGCATTTATATGGATATTGTATTTGTTTAGTATGAAGATTTCTTTCCTAGTCAACTAAAAGAATCAATGTATAGTTTTTAATCAATCATATGCTTTAGATTTTTACTTTAATATATTTTGGAACTCTATTATAAACAAAACTTTTCTGATAGGTGCTCTTTTTTCTTTAACAATTATGTAAGGTAAGTACTTTTTAAAAAAGATTTTACTTATTTTTTTAGAGAGAGAGGAAGGGAGGGAGGAAGAAGGGAGAGAAACATCAATGTGTGGTTGCCTCTTTCACTCCTCCAGCTGGAGACCTGGCCCACAACCCAGACATGCGCCCTGGCTGGAAACTGAAGTGGCCAATCTTTGATTTGCAGGCTAGCACTCAATCCACTGAGCCACACCAGCCAGGGCTCATGGGTGCTCTTCAACACAATCATATGATTGTTAATTAGCAGAATGAGTGTAAACATACTCATCAGTGAGCTGGCCCTCCCAACTGAGTCAGCTAGTAGGAAAAGATTTATGTAAGTACTGAACTAGGGAGGTTCTCCCTTTGTGCCAGGCCTTTTCCTCAACCAGAAGCAAACTTCATTTTTATCATTTCACATAGAAGTTCCTCGACTCAAAATCCTTACAATACATGAGTCATTCAGCCATTATGAGTGCAGTCAGCACTGCCCAGTAGGCACAGCTTTCTATGACACGGAAGGAGCCTGGGACGCATATATGTTCTACTCCTTCTCTTATTGTAAGTCCCCCTCTCCATCGGACTCCAAAACACCCTGTATTTTACAATTATACTAAGTGGCAATGATAACCTATGTGCCCCTGTCCCTCTGCAATCAATGGTGGTTAAACACATTAGTGAACAAATATAACCTTTCAAATAATTATCTTACAATACATTTCAGAAGAAAAAGTTAGAAACATATAGTATGTATCTTTAAGGAATCAGTTGTATTTTTCCTATGCATTCTCCATAAAAATGTTAATCATTAAAAAACATATCATTTTGAAAGAGCAATAGTATATAAAATAAAATACAGGTACAACATGAGGTAGTCTCTCAGAAGTCCAATAATAATTTTAAGAAACTCTGGAGGCAAAAACAGAAAATCTCATTAATATCACTAGCTTATTTGGAAAGAAGACAAAAGAGTACTAAAATTTAATGGCTGCAATTCTTCAGAAGCATCCATCTGGAAAAACTCTAATATTTATGCTAATATAATTCTGTTTTTAAGCACATTATGGTGTATGTGTATATGTGTGTGTATCTTAAAATACTGTTTTAATAATGTAGCATGTAAAATATGAGGTTATTTTTAATTTAAAAAGTTCAAGTTTAAATAAATTTATATAATTTTATGCATTTTCCATCTATAAGTAAAAATGCAATTTTATGCATTCTCCCAGTTTCAATCATTTTCTACGTAAGATTTTTAAAAACCCAAAGTGTTGGTTTTTAGGTTTTAGTTTTACCTCAAAGAAAAATGAGTAATTGTTTTCTAAGAAATAAAATGCTCAAATGATGTAATTTGTGATAATAATGATAACAATAAAGGTTGTGCCTTAAGACACAAACTAATTTGCTGAGTGTAGGAGTAGTATTATTTCAGTGAGTTAAAAGGAAATAAGTTTGTTTTCAAACTCTTTGTTTTTCAAATTTTTTCTGTGAACAGCTGGAGGAAACAGTATAAGTCAAACCCTTGCTACAAGTACCACAAGGACCAGCATCATCTGTGAGATTTTTAAAAGTGCAGAATCAGAGACCCTCCCCAGAACTCTTCAGAGCCTGGATTTAATTACAGTTGATCAATCAATCTAGTTGACTTTTGAAAATCTTTGCTTCGAGCCTATAATCCTGGAAGCTGGCTATGTATTAACATTGCCTGGGTGATATTTAAACCCTTGATGACTGGATCCCATTTCCAGTTTTCCTGGATATGTGGTTTTGAACATTTCCCCAAGTTATTCCAATGTGATGCTAAGTTTGAAAGCTTTTTATGTAGGCTCTTTAAGAGTGTTTTATCTCATGTAATTCTGAACACAACCATACAGTCAGGACACTGTCACCTTCATTTTGTAGATGCACAGGGAGGGCATGAGAACCAAACTTTCATATGACATAGTATTTAAGTCACAACCACATTTTTTTCTGTAAAAATCATATTCTCTTCAGGATATAGCCATGGATCTGACAGAAACTCAAAAGCACATATACTGAGTCATATATATATATATATATATATATATATATAATTCTCAAGTTGCAAACCAGGTCTCCAGCCAGATCCATAGCTGGAGGTAGGTGAAAGGCAACCATAGATGAATGTCTCTCTCCATCTCTGCCTCCCTCCCTGCCTCCTCCCTGCCTCCTCCCTCCCTTCCTCTCTCTCTAAAAATAATAAACAAACTATTTTTTAAAAAAAGGAAATTCTTGGGTTAACCTCTACATAAAAGAACTGTTGAGACTAAAGAGATTTACTAGCCTATTTCAATTAAAACCTGGCTTTTGCTCTTTGCACTTATTTTTTTTATGATAGAGTATACAGAGTACCATCAACGTTGAGTGTTTTAACTAATCATTAGGTCTTTAAGTGTATGGTATTTCTTTGCTAGTTTTTGTTGTGTGTTTGTTTATGTATAAACAGACTTATTCCTAAAATGATGGATATGTATGAATTTGTAAAATTAAAATTCCTAAACTAATGTCACATTAAATGAATAATGGAAGGTTTGGTTAGGAGTTTAAATGGCTTCTTGAAAGTCATAATAATTGTTTATGGAGGGGAGGTTCTCCTTGCTACATTCTGGCAACAAATATGAAAATGGTAATTTGAGCAGTTTTAAGAGTTGTACTTTTCATGAGACAAAAGTAATATGGTTATTCAGAAAAAACAAAACTACATAATAAGCCCTAGAGAATTTTATTGAAATTTTTTCTTCATAAACAGAAAGAAAAAATAATCTCTAAACAAACAAAAATAATTAAATATTCTTATTTTCTAATTATGTTTTAGAAGCAGACTAATTCTCTGAAAGCATTAGATATATTTATACAACATGGAAAAGGCAGTGACTATAAATTTGGCCAAGCACTTACATGATACGAGGTAATTCATACATTTTATTTTAGAGATACTTAGTAACAGCTTCTTAGATCAATATAATTCTCATTACATTTTATAGATGAAAAACACAGAGATTGGACTAAATTATCAGAGTAGATTTAATTTAATCAATGGCTTGTAAAAAGTTACAGCTATTAGACTGAGTAGCTATAAGTGAAATTAAGACAATCTTGATTTACTAATTCTCCCTTATTTTCACCAATAGAGAAACTTCCTTATTATAGATAGGCCTTATAAATCACAGTTCGAGAATAAGAGATTTATATCAGAAATCAGCCAATAAATGATCAAATCCAGTCTTCCTCAGGATTGTATAAACCAAGTTTTGTTATAACACAGCCATACCCATTTGTTTCTGATTGTCTATGGCTGCTTTCATATGACAGCAGCAGAGTTGAGTAGCTGTGACAGAGATAATAGAGACCTTCCAGCTTGTAAAGCCAACAAACATTTATTAAAATGCCTTGTCCTGAAAAAGTTTTCCAAGCTATGATATAGAACTCTATTTTATTAAATTTTAAGTTTGAAATACTAAGATTATAATCAATGTGCCTTGAAAAAAAATTCATTAATATCTCTGGGAAATGGTGAATTACAGAAACTAAACCATTTTTCTTAGTTTTTTTGGAATTTTAAATAAGTTAATATCATTTGGGAATTTGAAGATGAGATTACAAGGCATAGCTTTAATAAACTATCTTTTTATTTATAGACTATATATATATATATATATATATATATATATATATATATATACACACACACATATATTAGAACAACTAATTTGTGAATGCTAGAATTTCAGAAGAACATCATCTGGTAGCATTGCGCTATATAGTAACATGTTAATTTCTGATTTCAATAAACACATGTTCTATTGTACAGCTTAAGAATAAAGTTAGATAAAATAACATGATTGTATAATCATTGTTTATAAACAGTCTCTTTCAAAGGTCAAAATAAAATATAATTAGCTGGAAAAGGGGGAAATTGTTGCTTTCTTATATTCATTTAAAACCCATTAATTAAGCTCTGGCTGGTGGCTCAGTGGATAAATGCTGGCTTGTGAACCGGAAGGTCACTGGTTTGATTCCCAGCCAGGGCACGTAACCAGGTTGTAAGCCAGGTCTCCAGCCAGCTCAGTAGTTGGAGGCAGGTGGAAAGCAATCATACATTGATGTTTCTCTCCCTTTCTGCCTCCCTCCCTTCCCCTCTCTCTAAAAATAATAAATAAAATCTCAAAAAAAAAAAAAAAAAAAAAACTGATAAATGTCCCATAGTTGTTTTATCCACTTATCTATTGATGGACACTTGGGCTGTTTCAATCACTTGGCAGTTGTAAATAACACAGCAATGAACATAGGGGTGCTTATATTCTTGTGAATTAGTGCTTTGGGTTCCCTCAGATATGTTCCCAGTATTAGGATTGCTGGCTCACAATGCAGATGCATATTTAATTTTTAAGGTTTCTCCATACTGATTTCCACAGTAATGGCACCAGTCTGCTTTGCAACCAACAGTGCAATAGGGTTGCCCTTTCTCCCTCTCCTCACCAGCACTTGTTTGTTGATTTATTGATGATGGCCATTTTGACGAATGTGAGATGGTATCTCATTGTGGTTTTATTTTGCATTTCTCTGATGATTGGTTATGTTGAGTATCTTTTCATATATCTATTGTCCATTTGTATGCCCTGTTTGGAAAAGAGTCTGTTTAGGTCCTTTACCCATTTTTTAATTGGGTTGTTCGGTTTTTCAGTGTTGAGTTTTGTAAATACTTTGTAAGTTTTGGGTATCAAATCTTTATCAGATGTATCTGTGAATATGTTCTCCCATTCTCTTGGTTGTCTAGTCATTTTGTTGGCACCTTCCTTTGCTCTGCAAAACCTTTCTAGTTTGATGTAGTTTCACTTGTTAATTTTTTTTCTTTTGTTTCCCTTGCCTTGGGGAAATACATCCCTTTCACAAAAGCATGGATGAACCTGGAGAACATTATGCTAAGTGAAATAAGCCAGTTAGAGAAAGACAGATACCATATGATTTCACTCATATGTGAAGTCTAACAAGCAAACTGAACTAACAAGCAAAAAAGAGATAAACTCATAGATGGAGGATAGGTGATAGGGGAGGTTAGAGTGTGGAGGGATTGAGCAAAGTGGAAAAAGGATTCATGAACATGGACAACAGTGTGGCAATTGCTGGGGGCAAGGGAAGTATAAGGGAACTAAATGGTAATGGAAAAAATGCAATAAAGATTATATTTAAAACTGATTGAACATCTAAGTTTATTTCCTTTTACCTAATTACTTTAGAAAACATAAGCTCTTTTCATAAAATATTTACATAAGATGCAAAAATGTTTTCATTGGGTATTTCTTATATTATCTCTGCAAAACCATAAGGAAGTCAAAGAAACAATATAGAGAGTGTCATTAAGATTCTGTCCTAGTTCCCAGCTCCTCTGGTGACTATAGTCAGGCTAGGAGTTGATATCACAATAATGAAACTCGGGGGTAGAAAAGTAATCTTAGTGTAATATTCCAAGAAACATTTGTTTCTCTGCTTAGATGTGCATAGTTATATGGTGACACTAAGTATGAGGTCACACTTCCAGAAAGAATCATTCAAAAACAAAAGGGAGAAAAAGAAAGAAAAAGCTTCTGCTAAGAAATAAGGCAAAGTAATTGACCCAGCATAGCCTACGTGATTTAGGAATAGTTTGATAAAATTGATGCTTTTTATAAAGTGTGCCTGTTGTTCAATTTTCCATCAAATATCCAGAAATGATTGTGGTAATGACTGGCATATTCTGGTCACATCTGTTTTTAAGGAGCATTGTAATAACCAGTCTGGTTACAAAGAAAGTTTTTCATTAGGGCATTGAACAATAGCCAAGGATTTACAGCAGAGAAGGAGCTTGGAAACAGACTTAAACATTGTTTGACAGTTATAACAATATGCTGTTTCAAAAACAAGAAAAGAGTAAATGCACTTTATTGATGATGTCCCTGCATTCACAATTTGCTTTTGTGATTTGTGTCTGATTTTAAAAGACACTCAAAATTAAGTCTCAGATATGCCAAACATATTATATATGATTTTCTTGCTTAAAAAGCAAGATATTTGCCTTTTTAGTATAAGAACACCCTTCTTTATTCCCCTAAATTCTGTGGGCTTAAACATTATAAGATTTGAAGCTACAAATTGCTTATTTTTGTTGACAGCATTAAAGACAAAATGGCAAATGTTTCATATATCTGTTGTCTAATGAGGGATAATATAAAGTATATCAACTCAGAAGGCATGAAATAGTTAGTGAAGGTCAACATATTCAAAATAAGCAAATACATTAAATAATTTGTCCCATCTCTTGGAAACTTGATCATTACCCTTGTCAATGTTTTATGAAATGAACATTCTGATTGCTGATTTTATTGTCATTGCTTAACTAGAAGATTTTCATATTTATCATTTTATTGTTTAAAATTGAGTGATTCACTCTGTATGTGTGTGCATGTGTGCAGAAAACTAACTTGCATGATACACACAGGTACCACACTCGGAATTAACTTCTTATATGGTTTTGGTGTGCATTTGTATTTTCTTTCATATGTATTGCCCCCTACTTTGTATATTAAATCACTTAAAATGCCACTTATACAACACAAAACTAAAAAAATATTTGTGTAAGTCATTTTAAGGTGATATTATATATAATATTCAAGGCTTTCTAATCCATAATCACCAAACATGTTTGAGAAAAACAAAATAATCCACACTGGTTATCACATTTCATTTCACTGACAAAGTAAAAAATATAAAATTTCAGTGGAGGGCTAAATAGTAATGGAAAATATATAATAAATAGAGGAAAAATAAAAAAGGACAATTGACAAAATTATAAGATACTTATAATGTAAAAAAATAACTCAACCAAAAAAAAAAAACCTCCAACACATATTCAAACATCATCTATTGAAGATTTATGTGTCTCAGAATAGCTAAGAAAAAATATAGTTACTGCTAGTGTGACATTTTCAACAGCTAACTAAGTGAGCAGACATTTACATAAATAACTACAATATATTGTTGTAAAAGATAGATACATCATATAGTTATATGAAAAAAAGAAAAGAAAAGAAAGGAATAGTTAGCTTTCCCTGAAGAAGGTAAAAATGATTTTACAGAGAAGTAAACAGTGGAGGGAAAATATTATTGTTGTCGCTGTTTTTATGATTAGATATTTGGCATTTGAGAATGGAGGACAAAACAATTCTGGAACATAGGAGAACATTATATGCCAAAATACAGTTTAAGGAAGGGTCTCGAATATTTTGAGAACAAGACTATTTCTTAACAAATAGAGAGCCCAGAAATAAACCCAGGTCTCTATGGTCAATTAATATTTGACAAAGGGGGCAGGAGCATGAAATGGAGTAAAAATAGCCTCTTCAATAAATGGTGTTGGGAGATCTGTATAGGTACAGGCAAAAAAAAAAAAAAAAAAAAAAAAAAAAAAAAAAAAAAAAAAAAAAAAAAAAAAAAAAAAAAAAAAAAAAAAAAAAAAAAAAAAAAAAAAAAAAAAAAAAAAAAAAAAAAAAAAAAAAAAAAAAAAAAAAAAAAAAAAAAAAAAAAAAAAAAACAGAAAAAAGAAAAAGAAAAAGAAAAGAAAAGAAAGAAAGAAAAGAAAAGAAAAGAAAAGAAAAGAAAAGAAAAAAACCAGACCAACTTACACAAAACACCAGAATAAACTCAAGATGGATAAAAGACTTAAATGTAAGTTGCAAACCATAAAAATCCTAAAGGAAAATTTAAGCAGTAAAATTTCAGATATCTCATGCAGCACTATTTTCACTGATATATCCTTTAGGATAAGGGATATAAAGAAGAGAATAAACAAATGGGACTCCATCAAACTAAAAAGTCTCTGCACAGCTAAAGGAAGCATCGGCAAGATGAAAAGGAAGCCATCTGTAAAGGAAAACCTGCTTGCCAATGATACCTCAGACAAGGGTTTGACCTTCAAAATACATGAAGAAGTCATATGACTCAATACCAGGAAGATAAACAGTCCAATTAAAAAATGAGTAAAGGACTTGAACAGACACTTCTCCAAGGATGATATACTGAGGGCCTACAGACCTATAAAAGGATTCTCAACATCACTAGCCATCGGAGAGACACAAACCACAATGAGATACTGCCTCACACCTGTCAGAATGGCCATCATCAACAAATCAAAAAACAACAAGTGCTGGTGAGGATACAGAGAAAAGGGAACCCTAGTGCACTGTTGGTGGGAATGCAGACTGGTGCAGCCACTATGGAAAACAGTATGGAATTTCCTCCAAAAAACTAAAAGTGGAATCACCTTTTATTCCAATGATCCCACTGCTATAATTATACTCTTGGAATCCTAAAAAACAAATCCAGAAGAACCTATGCACCCCTATGTTCATAACAGCACTATTTACAATAGTCAAGTTCCCACCAGTGGATGATTGGATCTAAGAACTGTGGTACATTTACACAATGGAGTTCTATGCAGCAGAGAGAAAGGAGGAACTCCTACCATTTGTGATGGCATGGATGGAACTGCAAAGTATCATGCTTAGTGAAATAATCCAAGCAGCAAAAGACAAATACCATATGATCTCAATTATGAGTGGAACTTTATGAACAAAACAAAAAGACAAACAAAATAGAACCAAAGACATGAAAATAAGCAACTGACAGTGACCAGAGGGGAGTAGGGAAGTGGGTAAGGAGAGGAAAAAAGGGTAAGAATCTAGTCAAGAAACTAGTATAAAAGACTGATGGACAAGGACAACAGTGTGGAGATTGACTGTGGGAAGTGGGGATGGGGATTGGGCAGGGGAGAGCAACGGGAAAAAACTGGGACAACTATAATTGAACAGTAAAACAAAAAAAGTGTACCCTGGCTCACCTGGCTGAGTGTAGTGGCTCAGGGGATAGGCTCCAGTCTGCGAACCCAAAGGTCCCAGGTTCAATTCCCAGCCAGGGCACATAACCAGGTTGCAAGCCAGGTCTCCAGCCAGCTCTGTAGCTGGAAGCAGGTGAGAGTTAACTTGATGTTTCTCTCTCTCTGCCTCTATCCCTTCCCCTCTCTCTGAAAATAATAAATAAAATCTTTAAAAAATTGTGAAAACATGTAGCCTATTTCTTTAGCCAGAGTGTATAGTACTATTTAAAGAATGATAAGAAATATATCAAAAGTGTTATATTATTTTAAATATGTTGGCAGACACAAAACTAATATGCTCTAGAATAAAAGGATTTTATTATATATATTTTTAGGAGTTAGAAAATGAATTTTTAAGCACTAAATGAATGATTATAGATATTTTAAAAGGAAGTTGACTGTTGACTTTTTTGAGGAATTCAGTTGCTAGTAAAAAGTTTAAAAAGTAAACAAAAAGTGAAAAAATAGTAAGTATACACTCTAAAAACACATGTAACGGGTAGTTCTTCTGAATAATACCTGGAGAATGTCAAAGTCCATGGATGCTCTAGAGATGATTATAAAATATAGCTTATTGACATGAAATATGTAACATATCTAAATTCACTCAATAAATGAAAGTTACTTTGGTATAATGCATGGTGAATATTATAAAATAAATAAACATGGACATAGAAAATACATTTAACTGTCTTCCAAACCCCAGCAATTCCTGTTCCCATTCAGCCCTTTCCTTATACAAAATATCAACATTTCTTATCACCACATAACCACCTTATTGATTGATTATTTTTAATATAAGCTCTGTGACAGCACCACAGGGCTGGGGATTAGAGTTGGGGGAGGGGAAGCCCCAGCTTCTTGTGCACCCCCACAAGATGAAGTGGGTCTTCATCATCCTGCACTGGGGGGAGAGGAGGGAGGGGGCATGCTGTGGGCTTTTCTTGTGTGCCCTTGGGACAAAGTCCAGACATGTTCCAGACATGCTAAGTGTGTGCGTGTTTTTAAACTATATTTTCACCAGTTAATGATTTTTTTGTGGAGAGCAGGTATGTGGAGGTCTTTCTGCCCTCATTCCAGGAGTGGATCCTCACCATTGTGTTTTAAACCACCATATTCAAATATGATATTTTAAAATTAGAGCAAAGTAAAACCATCCAACTAACATCCACTACTAGCTTATATGTCTGAAGGGAAACACATTGTATAAATGTTCATTTGATATTAAATGACATTTTACATGTCTAGTATTTTTAATTTAGAATTACAGTATTTTTAATATAAATTAAAAGATTCTATATCATTCTTTTATGCTTACATGTTGGAAATAATTTGATGCATTATTAAAATATATACCACACATCAATTTTAAAGCGATACAATAGAGATTGAAAAGTTTCTAAACATAAATCACAGTAAAAATGAGTGAAATAAATGAATAACAGTAAATAATGAGATATGGCAACGCAATAATGTGGAAAATATAGGAAATATAGCAAGGTCATGATAGTAGTTATCCTTTACTTGCTGATTTCCTTGTTTCAAAAGATGTAACTACAGTATTTTTAAATATAGACTAAAGTAAATTTTAAAAATCAATAAAAATAGCTGAGACTGACCTATGATAACCTCATGATGTATCCATCCTCCACTTGGATTGATGTGCTGGTTGGTGATGGGTATTATTTTGGTCACTTGTCTTGAAAGATGATTCATAGTTCTTCCTTCTTCTCCTCTCTATCTTCCTCCTCTTCTTCCTCTTTCTCATTCTCCTTTTTTGTAAGAACTGATAGATCCAAATAAGCACCAAAGTCTCATACAAACTGGCAGCATTTATACTGTAACAGCTCTCGTCTGGAGAAATCAATCATCTTTTTTATTTTTTAAGATTTTATTTATTATTTTCAGAAGGAGAGGAAGGGAAGGAGGTAGAGAGGGAGAGAAGTATCAATGTATGGCTGCCTTTCACCTGCCTCCAGCTGGGGACCTGGCTGGAGACCTGGCTTGCAACCTGGTTATGTGCCCTGGCTGGGATCGAACCAGCAACCTTTGGTTTCACAGGCCGGCGCCTTATCCACTGGGCCACCAGCCAGGGCTGGATCGGTCATTTTATCCCTTTTTCTCACTTCAATCTGCAGAAATAAATGTATAACTTGCTACTCAGTGATGGCATCACAATGTCAGGAACTACACTATATCATATGGTAATACATTAATGTTGTTTCTTTTATATGTTACATTCATTTGGGTAACACTAACTATCTGGGCAATGTATCAATAAGTCCACTGCAAGGAAATAAAAACATTCTAGTTATTTTATTTAGAAATACTATTACACTAGATAGATAGATAGATAGAGGGAAAAAAGAAAGAAAGAAAGAAGAAAAAGAAAGAAAGACAGAAAGACAGATGAAAGAAAGAAAGAAAGAAAGAAAGAAAGAAAGAAAGAAAGAAAGAAAGAAAGAAAGAAAGGAAGGAAGGAAGGAAGGAAGGAAGGAAGGAAGGAAGGAAGGAAGGAAGGAAGAAAGAAAGGAAGGAAGAAAGAAAGAGAACAAATAGGAGATGGTGAAGGGACATGAACAATAATGAGGACAGGCTATTACCCTGGATAGAATAGTAGCTACAGGGATAAATTAGCATCACTAGAACTTGTAAGTCAGTGGCAACTGTAACTATATGAGCACTTTGGGAAGGAGCTGAACAGGCCACTGGTAGTACAGGAGAGAGGCACCCCATGCAGAAAAGTCAACTTGAAACTGATCTAAAGACAGAAGAACATCTGACATCTCCCCGTGTCTCTCACTCATCTTCCATCAGTGCCACCCAATGGTTAAACCCACCTAGCAGCCATCAAGCAAAGGAACCTAGAAAATATAGCTTCAGAACAGCAAGGCATTAATTAGAATTCGAATGACCAATCTGGCACAAGTATGTGTCAGGCACTCTTTTAGGTAATAGAGATTCATCACCAAACAAAACTAACCAACCCCCTGTCCTTGGCAGATTGATTATAGTATTTAATATGTACCAGTTACTCAAAATATACTACTTTAAATACATTAACCTGTCAAACCTTATAAAACTCCATGGGTTGAACATTATCATCATCTTTCTCATTCAGATGAGAAATTGACAGACAGGGAGATTAAATCCCTTAGGACATAATGTTTACATGTGACACAGACAGGCTTCAAACCCAGCCTTCCGGCTCAGAGTATGTTCTCCTTAACCTTACTGCATTCCATCTTCTCAACACCTTATACTTTCTATTTTTTTCCTTTCACACATAATCTTAAGTGTAACACTGAGAATTTTTTTTTAAATCTTAAAGGATTTCTAAAGATTTAGAATGTTTCAAATACTTAGCATAAATTTGTTCAATAATCCCCCAAATATATATATATATATCTCTGCTTAAATAATTCAAACATAGGTGGGTGACCATGCATTATCAATGCTACACAAAAACATACTGAATTTTATGAGCAATAAAAAGAGAACTTCGAGGAAATGCTCCCATACCTCAGTTTTCAGGATTGTCAGATGCTGAGAATAAAGAATCAGAAAATAATATTGCATATTAAATGTCACACATGGAGGTAGGAGCCAAAGAGTACTTGTGAATAAAGGAAATAACTTAGCCTACTTTATAATTTCTCCATTGCTACACAAAATTTTTAAAAAATGCTAATAGAGGGTTTTCTAAATAAATGAGTGTAGCATTCCCAATGATTGCTACAGGGTACCAGAATAATTCATTTCTGAGTATATGATGTGATTTTCTTTGTAAATGTGTCAATGTAAAAGCCTTCTGATTGAAAATTCAGTTTTACTTCTTTCCCCTTTATATATTCAGCACATCAGAGATAACATTTATGAAAGCATCATTTATTGAACAGTACTTTACACAGAACAATAAAATATAAAAAATCTCCCCATGAAAGTTAGAGGTACTCTGAGAGTGTTTTCACTCCACTATCTATGGTTCTTACAAGAAAACCTGCTATGTCTTGTCCCAAGTGGGTGGAATGTCTTTTGGCCTAAAATGATATGGGTGCATGCCATTAAAACTGACAACAAGATCTTCGATTCTTTTTAACTTCTAAACAACTCCTAGAGTTTAAAACAATGGAAATGTGAACTGATATCAGTGGGATTCTTGCTACCCTTTGTGAATGATATATGAAATGAATATGTTTGCCTAATGCACAAAATGCTGGCATCATGTAATTATAGCCATGCCAGCCAGATGTCCATTTAGTCAGAACCCCATTAGAGGACGCCTACCTGTTCTACAAGTAATTCAGCCTGCATTAGGAATACTATGTTTCCTAAAATCTATTAACCTGCTTATAAAACTCTCCTTTTATAATATTAAGAAGCAGCTAAAGAGTAAAAGGAGGACCGGGAATGGACCATGGTAGCTGTCTTGAAATGAATATGAGGCTTTAGTTGTCTTATAGAGAGAAACAAATAGGAAGTTGGGTCTTCTATCCATAACTAAGAATTATTTATTATAAATGCTATAAATGTGTGTTTATGTTGCATTTGAGCATATCTCATTGTGCTTTTAAATAAAATAGGTTTAAAAATATTTCTTATAATTGTATTGCAAAATCAAACTCTGTGTTAGCTCACTCTACTTATGTGGTATCAATAAAAGTAATGATACTGATAAGAAGCAAATACACATGTTAGACAATAAATACCCAAATACGATATGTTGTCTGTATACATACATCCTTGGAGTCTTTAAGTTTATTAAGGTAATGTGATAATTTAACTTGATTTTAATTTTATCTTGAGAAACTATTTGTAAGACTCATAGAGCTTAATGAATTTTTAATACAGGGACAATAATATAGCTTAGTATAATATGAAGTTTAGTTAGAGATCACTAAGTATCAAAGACATTATGAAAGTCAACATCAGGGAGTGTGTCTTTTATTACCTCAAAATTTCATAGTGTAAATTAACTTATGACATATTTTGTCACTTAATTATGCACTAAGGTACAAGTGTATACATTTCTGTAATTCTTTACATTCAGAAGTGGATATTATGTTCAGATTTTAACTCAAGACCCCACTGGGCTTTGTTAATGTAGGGACAGTGAGTCTAAAAAGCACTTCAGCTCAGCCAGCTGGCTCTTGTTAAACTTACCAATCCGAGATGCTAGAGTGAGAGAAAAGTTCTGGAGGGAGAATAGACCTGGGTCTTTCTGCATAGTAGTAACAGTCATGCAGTGGCTCATCTCTTTAATTCTTTAATTCTTCTCTGCCATTTCAACCTAAGCTGTGAGGTCAGAGTAAACCCAGCTCAGAATCCTGCCAAGGTGTGTGCTGCAGTCTATTCCAACCCAGATTCTGTATTGCTTGGAATTAATCCAACTCATTAAAAAGATTAACTGGCTTATAATAGCAATAATCAAAAAGTAAATAAATGAGATTAATTAGAACGTTGACATGCTAATAGTTAACATGTGGTACCAAATCAGAGGTCCCTCTGCTGAGATTTGAGAAAACAACAAGTATCACCTAAGTAGTGCCTGTTTACCAGTGACTTCCAGACTCATGTGGCTTCTCCAACCTTTTAAGGTTTTAATTATCCCTATCTCTTTTCCTTGTTGTACAAAAACAAGGTGAGTCACTGTCTATTGCAATTGTCATCTCCATGCACCTAATATTCGTTTTATGCCTGTCTTCAATGGCAATTGTCAACTCTTTCCCCAAATGTGTACCTTTTACAATCCCTCCCTTTAAAGTGGAGTTTACTAACCTTCTCTTGAATCTGAGTGAGCATGGCAACTTGTTTTGACCACACATGGGACAGAAATGAGGCTTGGCAACTTCATATTTGCTCTTTTGGAGTTCTGTGCCACCAGATAAGAAGTCCAAACAATGCTGCTTTGAGAGAAGTCTAGCTGCCCTGAGTTGCAAGGCATGCGGATGAACCATTAGAATTTCCCAGTCCCAGTAGAGCTCCCCATTGCATGAAGCTGCATGAGTTATCCATGTTGGACCACTTGGAATAGAAGGACTGCCCAGATGATTTGAGTCAACTCACAAGATCAGATTATATTTAATATTATTACCAGTGACCTGCATAGTAGAAATAAGACCACTTGTAGTTGTATTGTTAAACATTAACTATATAAGCAGTTATTCTAATAAAATGTATTTTTCATTAAATAGTATGCATTTCTTTGAATAAAATATGTTTTTCTTCAAAAATGTATATTAGGTTATATCACATCATTATCTTGCTTAATGAATTCTTTAAATTTTTCTGATAATTAAATTCTTGTTACAGTAGTTTCTTGATTGCCTGGAATTAGGTTATTTGTAAAATGTATTAACCAACTGAGCATATGGAAAACATGGCAACGCAAATCTCATTTCAAACAAATTATTTCATTAGTTTCAATATTTATGTCTGGATTTGTCAATGTTCCACCAGGAGAAAGCCATCACACGGTGGTTAATTTAACAGAGTACATTTATCCTAAAGCTTCACTAGCTTTTGAAACACTAAAAAGGCTTTATCAGTTATATACTGCTACATAACTATATCTTTATTTAGTGGCTTCAGACAATCATAATTTATTTTTCCTCATGATTCCGTGAGTTGGTTAAGATCATCTGGTCAGTCCTTTTATTCCAAGTGGTCCAACTGTGATAATTCATACAGTTTAATACGCCTGGAAGCTTATAATTCTCAATTTTCACTAGTTAGAATATATAAACTAAAAATATTTGGATTTTGCCAGAGAAGTCAGGTGTGAAAGAACTTTGTGGTTCTTTCACAAGGTAAGCAGTTTAAATGTAGAACAAACATTGGTATGTATGAGTATATATTTTTTTCTTTTATTCTTATATTCTAACTTACAAGTCAGAATAATAAATGTCCAATGTCTCATCCTTCTCTTTCCCTGGGAGAAATAGGAAGAGGCATTTCCCTCAAAATGTCTATTTAAAGATGTGACAGTGAGCATAAATTTTACAGTGGCAGGAGTAGGGGATTTGCAATATCTTGTGCATTTTCATAAAAGCCTTAAGGTCCGTATGGTTACCCTGCTTAGAAGGACTATTTAAAAAGACAATACATACATTTTGGAGCACTTTCACTTTTTTATATGCCACAGAATTTAAGAAAACGATCAATTATATAAGCAACTGTCATAACCCATAGTGGACATGCAGAAATTTGCTTAATAACAAGACAAATAAGGATTCTCAACCATTGGTATGTACAAGTATGTGGTTTGAAAGTTGTTGTGAGCTAACATGATATATTTCAGTAAGGTAAAATAAAGTGCATGCAGGTGTTAACTAATTGTTTTACAATTTATAGGTATCAAGTTCAGACACTCATAATAGAATTGATGAACAAGAATATATTTAAACTAAAATTTGTAACACTACCTTTTCATTCCCAGAATTGGTAAATTAGTGGTTATTTACTTTTTTTTTTTTTTTTAAGGAGAAAAACAGCAATTGGTTGCCTTTCTCATGCTCCCCAACTAGGAACCTGGCCCACAAGCCAGGCATGTGCCCTGACTGGGAATTGAACCTGCAACCTTTTGGTTGTCAGGTTGGTGCTCAATCCACTGAGCCACACCAGCCAGGGTATTGAGCCATACCAGTCAGGGTGATTATTTACTTTTTTAACATACTTTTATATTGTGTAATAATTCTTGTTTGAGAAATTGGGTCAAAGAATATTACCTTCTTGATAAAGTTTATTTTGTTTTAAAAATATAATGGCATTATATTATTTTATCTAGTATCTCTATCCACTCTTAAATATACTGTCAAACTTTCCCCTTTTTATTTAAACGTGACTATAAATCATATTGGTTACATGCTGCTTCATAATAAAGCAGTCTAAGACTTAATGTCTCAAAGTGAGTGTGGAGAAAATACTGCCCACAACCTGTGGCCTGGTTTTTTATGACCTGGTAGTGCTATATAAAAGTGTTTTTCATGCCTTTATTATTTTGTCAGAATGGGGAACCTGAATCACAAATCCTAAAATATTTAATAGTCTACTCTTTGCCAAAAATTGTCAACATTTGGCTTAAAACGGCCACTGTTTTATTACATATCACAATTTGAATGGACTCAACTGATTTGTTTCTTTATTGCTTTATTGCTTTTGCTTTACGGTCTCTAATGGTTGCAGTCAGGTGATAGCTAAACTTAAGAGCAGAAGCTAGTTGTTTTATAAACTTGTATTTCTGAATATGGATTTTCTCTCCAATCGCTACCTCATCAGCCAGGACCTCTCCACATGAACCTCTCAAATTACAGGGTACCCTGAATTTCTTCAATGACGTCTCACAGTTCCATGAGTGAAGAGGAAACCACCTTAATGCGCTTCTTGATTCCTGAATGTAGAACTTCCGGAATGCTACTTCCTCTGTTATTTTTGTTGCTGTTTCTTTACTTTCTTTTTCTTTCTTTCTTTCTTTCTTTCTTTCCTTTTTTTTTTTGGTCAAGTTAGTCAAAATTCTAGCCTTGATCCAAGTAGAAAGGAATAACTTCTGCCTCCTCCCAATGTAAATGGGTCTCCTTGCTGTGATTTTCCAGGTTCACTGGTTAACTTCCTTGGCTACTGTCCCTTTTGAGTTAAGGGCCTTTTAAGTAAATGGATTTTGTTTATTTTGTTTTGTTTTGTATTCTTTTTGGCCAACATACCAATAGCAAACAAGGACACAGAATCTGTAGTTGGGTTTCATTCAAATAAGGGAACAGTGATAGGAAGAGACGAATAAGCAGCTCATAGCAATTTTAATATCTGCTGGGGATATATGAGTCTATCTTGTTCCTTGATTAGAGCTGCCAATTCTATTGAAGTAGATTCCCACGGATGTTGGCTCCATCCTCCTGGATTTTAATTTGCCCTCTGAGTTAACCCCTCTTTTGTATGAGAAATGCTTCATATTTGGGGCTCAATACCTTTTTCAGACTAAACTGCTTATAAACTCTGAGAGCCCAGGGGCACCTTTTCATTATGAATTGTATCTGGTCTTTTCAGTCCAACGTGATACAATTCCTTTAATAAAATGTATAGATTTTTATGTATCAAATTATAATAAAATCCTTTAGACAAAAATATATCACTCATATTTCTTTCAAAGGCAGAATCTTCTCTATCTTGTACCTCCAGTGAGGCTGCTAATGTAAAGTGTCCTTTAGATTCTTAGAAATCCTATTTTGACCTAGAGCCATTTTCATCTAGGCAAAAATGTCTAGAGATAAAAATTAGACTTTTCTGAGGTTTAAAATGGGATTTGCAGTAATCTTTGATCTAAAATTTACCCTCAGGTCAGGTAATACTGGCAGTGGCCTAGATTTGACCTTTACTCTGAGGCTATTCCCTATTTTATTTCCTTTTGCCTTTTAGAATAGAAACATTGAAAATAAGACAAAGTTTTATTTTTGAAACCAGAACATTCTTGCTTTTTTATGTTTCCTCTAAATCATCTTGCCAATTTGAGCAGTTCTCTTTTTAGTTTGTTGGGCTTCTCTCATACTTTATCATTGACAGATTGTTTTTAATCAAGCGAAAACAACAAACCAGTTTACACTGTCAACCTTCAGACTAGAAATCTTATTAGCCAGATCAATGGGTTCTTTAGGTACCCTTTCAATCTTTCATGATGGCTTGGTTAACTCTTTTGTTAATTATTTGCTGTTATATAACATAGGATCCTTTCTTTCCGGCTCAAATAATAATTTCCTCCGTTTCCTTGAAGCCTAAGGGTCTCTTTGAGGTGCTTTCAGCTTCTACCGATCACACTGTTCCAAAGTGAATGGCACATTTAGAGATTTTTTTTGCAACAGCAGACCACTTTTATATAGCAAAGTATTTCATTTATATATCATCAATAACAAAGAGCTCTAAAAATTGGTGCCTTACACAACAACCACTTTGTTACATCTCACAATTATGTGTGTTGACTAGAACAGAGCTAGGGGTTGCTTTTTAAATCTAGCTTGATATCTCCTTCGTGTGTAAAGTCATATAGTGGCTATGTTCATGTGCTGGATCTAGATGCCTGTGCCCCTGCACTTCTCTATATGGCCTCTCTATGGTCTTTAAACTTCCAAGGTCTCTTCAAGTGGCTCTCTCTCTAGAAGAATGCGTTGGATTTTTTACATGGCAGTTTAGGCTATGAAAGGGAGACTATGGGCCGCTAGGTCTTCTTAATGCCAAGACCCAGAGGCCCCCAAACCCCACTTTGTCCACACTCTAGGGACAAAACAGTCACAATACTAGTTCAGATTCAAGAGCAGAGCACTTTTCTCTTGATAGTAGGTAGTGAATGCACATACAAGGTGTGGTGAGTAAGTTTCACACTATTTTTAGAAACTAGCTAACATATAAGGGTGTGTACATGCATATGTGGATATGTGTGATTCTTTTCCTTAGAAACCAAAATATTTGTTGAATTGTAAAATTGTTTACATATTGAAAAGCAGACTTATAATCTAGTTTCTTATTTTTTCCCCCCACTTTGAAGAATAAAACAGATGTGGTTTACTTATATCTCCCTGTTCCCAATGAAATGTCTAGCAATAAAAAAAGTGATGTAATGCATAAACTAGAATACTTTTTGTTAGTTGCACCATTTAGATCACTTTTATTAATCTAATTGGAATATTTAATTGACCTGTAGAAATTGTGACACTACACAAGATTTTTAATATATGTAGTCTATCCTGGTTATAGAGGAAGATTGCAGTGAATCAATTATCTAATTAATTAGCCTTGAAAATATGAAACCCAAAAAGCTGGAAAACCAGCAAGAACAGTCAATATCACCAGTGATATAAACAACAGGGCTGACACTTCCGGAAAAGTTCATGTTCAAAATTTATCAACACCTTAATATGTGCTGCCTAAGATCCTGGCCCCTCACCCTGACAGTTACACAAATTGGATTTTGAATATGTCCAGCACTACTAAACATTTAACATTGTGTAAGTGACACAATATGGTTAATACAGATAACAATTCCAGATATCTTTTTTAACAAGTCATAATCTGATGATCTTTTCAACCTAGAAAAATTTTCTAGCAGCAATATTTAATGTTTAGTTACCTCCATATCTCTTATTGACAATGAAAACAACACTGGTTTCTCTTTGGAACGTTATACTTGCACTGTTTTGTGAAATTTTTAAAAAAGAGTAGATAAGGTTGTGAAAGAACATTTTTTTCTATGCCTTTTAGGGGAAGGAAGTTCCATATTCCTTCAAATATATTTTTGGCCATGTTGATAGTTCACATATAAATGTCACTCAGATAATATTGGCGTATCATATGTTATTACTAAAGAGCAGGTTTCAATAAAAAAGTAAATTGTGAGTTCTCAGAATCTGAGTTGATGCCCAGAATTAGATTTGTGCAACTGCATATGAATATTATGCATAATAACTACCAACTCCAGGTTACTGAAACTTGCTGAATTGAGTTGACTATTGTCCCTTAACATCCCCTCACTGTAGGAAAACCACCTGTACAATAGTTTTATATTCAGGAAATATTCCACATATGTTGCCATCTTTAAGGTAAAAATGCGTGCATTTACTTTAGAAATTGAACAAATCCCTACTTTAATATAATCTCCTATTGAGTAATTACCTTGTGAGGAGAGTTCATATATTTTTTTTTTCAGTTCTTCTTACTTATCATGGCTGCATATTTGTAAATGACCTGGAAGACATTAGAATCCCTGCAATATGTTAGTGTTGGTCTCTGTGAAATTTATATTTCTTGCAGAAAACTGAACACTGGATATAATCAAATGCTTTAGATTGAGATAAACCTATTTTAAAACAGTGATTATTCTATATATTTCAAATAACTACATTGAGTTGCATAGAGAAATTGAGATTCGTAGACATATCCTTCCAAACTCCAATGTGCAACAGTGCAACTCCATAGTAAACCTTGGAATAGCATACTAGCAAATTGGCTTCTGAGCAACAATGGAGCAAATGGTGACTTTTACACTCAAAGTAGACAAGCTGGTGGTGAATAATTCAGAGAGAGACTCAAAATATTTCAAACTTTTAAAATAGTAGGAATAAATCACCAGCACAATATGACAGGGGAAGGAGGGATGGCTGGTATGAACTCTAACACCAGAGCTAAACAACTGTCTATGTGGAAAATTTGATTTGATCCAGGTGGCTAACTGAATCACTAGAATTACAAGTAATTTTAATACTTACTTAGTCTTGTAGATGGTCAATATATTTTGCAATATGCTGACAAATACCCAAGGTTTATGACTTCATGTTTCCCTCTGGTTCCAATTCTATTGCTACTAAATTCTTTCTCATACTCATTGTTAGTCTTATTTCCCCACTCAACACCAACTCAAGTGTGGAATATAATTTTTCCCTGTGGTCTCTTATAAACCAGTTAAGCAATATAGGTGTATTTTGATAGTAAAAAGTACCAAGATCTATGGGGGAAATTGTTAACATTGAAATACAAATGGCAAATAAGGTAAAGCTAAATGTTTGGCTTTTTCTAAGCTTCCCTTATTTATACACCTCCAAAAATGCCCCTAGGTGCCACCATGATGCCTTTCAACTCTCTCCTGATAATTTAATATTTATCCCATTTTATATACCCCTAATACTCAATATTCCTAAGTATATATTAAAAAAGAGATACCTTAAAAAATAGTTAAAATCTGTGAACTCACTTACCTATTGGGGAATGACAGCCTTGGAGCAACAGTTATGGCAGTGTTCTTTGTTCAAATAAAGATAAATTAGTTTACTTTAAATATTTAAATACTAAAATAAAAAATATTTGTGTAAAAAGATACTAACAATTGAACCATAATCCAATTATTAACTGTTTAGTACATTCCCATTTAGTCATTTGATATATGCTGTACCACCCAGAGTTAACTTCACCTAAAATTATACCTTATGCCTTTATAATGATCTTTATTTACATCTTTTACACTCTGGGAGCCAAGATAAATATATTAATCTAAAAAGACAATTTCATAATTATAACATTAGCTGGCTCAACATTCACAATTATTAAATAACCAATAATTCAAATAACTTATTGTAAAATTTAGAATCAAGAAATAATTACTGATATCCTTAGCAAAGTTAAACTTATCTGTGCATGTTACAGATAAAATGTTTACTATTCATGTTCCCTAAATGCAAATGCTTATTCTTTTTGGCAAGTGATAAAACAAAAGAATATTTGTTATTTATTTTGGAAATGATCATTAGCCATAAAAATATGTCATCTGTTGTGTATTTATGAGGAAATGGCTTAAGAAAAATGTGTTATTTTACCGAGAACATCTCAATAAACTCGCAACACACTGAGTAAAAAATGAACTTCTTCAACTGAAAAGAGCCATCTATCCAAAGCTACAACTAGTATCATGGTAAAAGAATGAATGCTTTCTCCCTAAATTTAGGAATATGGCAAAATGTCCTTTCTCACTACTTCTATTCAGTATGGTACATGAGGTTTAGCCAGTGCTAAGATTTAGCTCAGTCAAGATTAAGTGATAAAAAAATCTTATTTAAAACTGTGAACATGCAAGATGCACATGTATAAAGATCTTAAGACTTATGCACATACACCTACACATACACAAAGAAAAGCCATGAAAAATAATGAGCTCAGCAGGAACTCACAATAAAGATCAATATACAAAAACCAACTGTACATCTATGTGCTATCAATAAATAATCTGAAAATGAAATGAAGTACCTAAACATAGCATGAAAAGAATAAAAAATGTATTTGAGAGAAGTTAAAAAAAGAGACACACAAAACTTCAAAATTTTTGTGAGGGAAAAGTAAAGATCTAATTAATGAAGGCTTTTATGTCCACGTATTCAAAAGTTCATTAAGATGTTAACTCCATATCTATAGATTTTGTTCAGTTTCTAACATAATGTTTTGTATTTTTTGAAAGTTACAAGCTATTTCTCAAATATATATGTAAAAGTGAAAAGCATAGATAATAATATTGACAGAACTTACACTTCTCTTTCAAAAACTAGTTTAGCTTCGAGGGCTTATTTTAAATAAAATCGCAAACATGAGGAACTTGTTGGAACTCTGGAAAACAGAGGGAGGTTTACAGGAACCAAGTGAATGTTAAATCAAGGAAAAGCCACCTTAAACATAACAAGCAAGTTTCCCCGCAATTTTACTTGTCCTGCGTCACCTCACACACCTCTCATCAGCAGTCTCACAGCCCAGGTTCCCAGTATGGGCCCCTGGCTCTGGTGGGAGCAGAACAGACCTAAAATAAAGTTATTTCTGTGTTAACCTCCCTAGAGGCTGCCTGAGGAGTTCAC